>VMKM01004427.1:0-17141 GCA_008360985.2 Macquaria ambigua | reverse complement strand
AGACAGAGAGAGAGACAGACAGAGAGAGACAGAGAGAGAGAGACAGAGAGAGAGACAGAGAGAGACAGAGAGAGAGGGAGACAGAGAGAGAGAGAGAGAGAGAGACAGAGAGAGACAGAGAGAGAGAGAGAGACAGAGAGAGAGAGAGAGAGAGACAGAGAGAGAGAGAGACAGAGAGAGAGACAGAGAGAGAGAGACAGAGAGAGAGACAGAAAGAGACAGAGAGAGAGAGTAGCAGCTTCCTCTTCTCATCTGTGAAACACGAAACAAACAGAAACAAACATCTGAAGAACAAAAATCTAGTAGTGGTGGTACTAGTGGTAGATTTCTCCTCTCCGTACGCTACATGGCCAAAAGTATGTGGACACCACCCCCATCCCCCCGGTCTGTTATTCCCAGTTTGGTCAGGGTCCCTGTCCACCAAACTCCACTA
Organism: Macquaria ambigua; assembly: GCA_008360985.2. Taxonomy (NCBI): domain Eukaryota; kingdom Metazoa; phylum Chordata; class Actinopteri; order Centrarchiformes; family Percichthyidae; genus Macquaria; species Macquaria ambigua. The sequence continues at coordinate 16,708 of VMKM01004427.1, read as the reverse complement.
AGTTTTCTTTAAATTTTAGTGCACTCTGGCAACACGTCTTTACACCAAACAGGATTCAGTTTGTAAAAACAGATGCAGGTGTGACATCAAGTTTCCTATATGGCCAAAAGTATGTGGACACTCTTGGGGAGATCTTAAACCTGCAGCAATGCAATGATATTTCAGACACCAGAGTCTTTCCAGCTCTGTGTCAACAGTTCGTGTTTGTCTGTTTCCTGTTTCCACACGACAATGCCCCCGTGCACACAGCAGCTCCATAAAGAAATAAGAAATAAGGAAGTGTTTGCTGCTTCGACTCGTCAAAATAAAGTTCTCACGTTGATATAACATGAGTTTATATTACCAGGTGTGTGCGTGTAGTGACCCAGAACTATATTACACCCTGTCTAATTCAGTCATTTCATGGCGCGTAATGTTGTGTTTTCCTCTTTGGCCTGGTGGTGGTGTCGTTGTCTCACTACTACTATAAATAAATACAGACACGATGATGAAAAAGCTTCCTGTCACAGTAGCATGATGGTGCAGCACCTGGGTGTCTTTGATACTGGAGGGTTTAGATGCCAGTAGCTCCGGACATTAAGACGTACCTGAAGCTCAGAGATCACTAACAGCAGAACTGGAGCATGAGAATGCAGAAGCTGGCTCAGACCACAGGAGCTCCCAAGAGCAGTTACCTTACCCCCCCACACAGTCACCTCAACTACCTCGACCTCGCTGATGGAAACATGCAAGAATTCTTCGTGGCCAAAATTTCCAACTTGGGAAGCCAGAAGATCTTGGCTTTCAGCTGCTGCTGGAGAAAAAGAAAGAGGTGCCTCGACTTCCAAAAGCTGGTGGACGCTCTAAACGATTCAAGGGTTAAAGGATAAATCTGTCTTCTTTAAGTTGTAACACTACGGTTATTATACAAGTGTGTGTGTGTGTGTGTGTGTGTGTGTGTTGCTCTTTGCATATGAAGTGTGATGAGCGCTGCTGCTTCCCATCATTACCTCCAGAGAGATGAGACACAGAGCAGGAAGTCACACCCTATCACCTCCAACACTCACACACACACACACACACACACACAGGATGACCCTAACCTTGAGCTGATCATGATTTTGTGTGTTTTGGACGGCAGGTCCTCAAACTAAATGACCTTAACTCCTCGATCATTTCCTTCCAAAACAACTGGTTTTTCTGATCTGTCGTCTCCGTGGTTACGGTTTGGTTTTGAGTTTAGGCACAAAAACTACCTGGTTAAAGAGTAACGGGACAGCAGTGATGTCACAGTGTACTGATGCGCTCTGGAGTACACTTCTACATCGCTGCAGCAAGATGAGACGTTAAACCACCAGAGGGCAGCAAAGACAAGACTTTCAGGAGGTGTTAAGTCGCTCTTTAATGTTGAGACATCAACGCCACTGCCCCCCCCCCCCTCCCCCCCACCCCCACCCCACCTCTTCCTCTGAGAGGCTTTGTGCCGCCATAACGTTGTGCTATAACAGCCATAGTTCACTGTGCCAGACGTCACTGTCAGTTAAATATTGTTTTACAGACGGTTTCTTTACAGGAGTCTCGTTTTCCTTTGAGCTCTAGAGGTTTCTGTGGGCTTTTGGTTTGTTTCTTTTCTCTTTTATTTTGAAATAATTCTAGCTGTGTTTAAGGGGTGAAAAGGTTTTGTTTGTTTTGCTGTTATTCGCGTAAAACCACACTTTCTTTGTGACTTACCTTCTCGTGTTGCTGCTCAGTCCCTCTCCTCACTACGACGTTCGTCACCAGTTCACAGCGCTGATTAACACAAACAGCCGGAGACAAAACCAAAACCAGGATTTTAGAAATACAGAGGCTCTCCACAACAATCCTACATTGTATTTTCCTACACAAAGGTCTAAATGTGGTTTCAAATGTTGCTTTCATTCTTGAAGGTAGAATGAAAGCAACAAAACAAGGTAGGACAACTTAAATATATCAAGTCTCAAACTCCTGGATCAGCCAGTAAAATACCCACCATGTGCACTTTTTTAACTCCCAATCACAGGCCAAACTTTCCTGAAAAAGTACAGAAGACATGACACCAGTGTCTTCAGTGTCCTGACACGAGATCAGACTGAAGGAGGATTCTGCAGAAAATGTTCCTTCATGAATTTCTTTGTACTCGACATTCCTCCACTTACACATTTTATGAAGGGTTCCCCCTGGTAGATGTGATATGTAGCCTTGCAGTCTTTGATCAGGGCTAAAGGGCCTCTGGGTGCAGATTCTTCACTCCGGTCAACTGCAGGGTGTCCAGAAAAATGCATATTTTATATCCTTAAAAACACTTCAGTTAAACGCCGAGCTGCAGTGAGCTGTTGTTTGGTTTCATGTCATGACGTTCTGCCAGAGGTATCACTCCTTTGAGAAAAATGACATCTGATCCTGCAGCAGTGATGTTGGGTTTTGGACGGTGACACTACAGTAAGTCCCTGGTTTGTGATGAATCACACCTGAGCCCCCCCATCTCTCCCTCACTCCCCCAAAACTCAAACAAACATGTCAATCTGCGTCTCCCCCAACGACTCCGCCACCGTCCAGATGCGTCACGTTTCCTCGATTCCAGTAAACATCACGTTCATTTGATTCATCCACTTTCTACCAGAGGACTTCTTCACAATTAATCAAACTGTCAACATGCCTCTCCTCCTCCCACCGACTCCTTCCTGCGATATCATCGATGCACTCAACGCTTCCAGCAGTTTCCCCGAAAGGAGCGAGACATCTCCACGTCCAGCAGGACGGATTGACCTGCTGGGACTTCAGTTTTTTATTTCTGATGTGTCTCCATGTTTTGAGCGATGATCGGGGATTATTAACGCCATAAACAAGCTGAGCTGCAGCCAATGCCTTCCTGCTCGTGTCCCAGAACAATATCGGCAGATGAGTTCAGGAATCACTCACTCAACATCCAGACGGATTAAACTTCATCTGCAGACAGAGAGCGAGAGGAAGTAGTTTAAAGCTGCACTAATCAATATTTTATAGATCAAATGATGTTAAACTATCACCGTCTCTGCAGCTCTGCGGAGCTTTTTAGCCTCTTTTAGCTCCTAGTTTTGGTTTTGCAACACATTTACAAGTTTTGGTTAAAATTAAGTGCAAATTTTAACCGAATTTCTAGAAAATCGTAAAAATAAACCCTGACCTGCTGCTTGTCTCCACCCACTGCTGCTCTGTGAACACGAGCTGATTATGTGATGGAGATGAACAGCAGGTGGAGCTAATTCTCCAGTCGCTGCCATTAAACCACCACCACAGAAGAAGAAGAGGACACAACGAGATGATGTCATTCAAACGATGGAAAACCATGTGGAGAACATGACGGAGATACGAGCTTTCTGTTAGTTTCATGTGCTTATGTGAGGAAGGTTACAGCCTCCTCATCGCTCCACACACACCTGATGTTTTCAGCCCTTCACTTTGACTCACAGGCTTCATGGACGCCAGCATTTATTCATCAAGTCTGCTTCTGCTTTAATCCACACACCAGCTGTAACTCCTCAGAGACAGATGTTAGAGATGTAAGTTTTTCTTCAAATCTCCAGCGTTTTTATGGATGAATTGTAAATGTGCATAAAAACAGGAAGGTTTCCCTCAGGAGTTGGTGGAGACCAACAGAGATAAAAGAGAGGGAATACTGGACCACTCTACATGAAGGATCATGTTGCTCTGTAGCTGCTGGAGGTGGAAATAAGCAGCTGGTTGCTAACATGTTAGCATCAACTACTTTAGAAGATGATAACACATCAAATGTAGTGTTTTAAGTTTGTTCTGCTGACCTCAAGTGGACAAAAATAAAAAAGATGTAGCTTTAACCAAATATAAAATATAAAGGACCAAGAATAGAACCCTGAGGAACCCCACAACTCATTACTGACCTTATCAATGGGATGACCAGGTTGTCTGCTGGATCGGTCGGGTTAGCTAGCAAGTTAGCTAACTTGCTAACTACTTTATAAGATCATAATATGTCTTTTCATGTTTGAGCTCAGATTGAGAACTTTAAAGGACAATATGGCTGTTTTTTCTACATTTTATCCCATTATGTGTACTTTGAAGGATAATCCCGGTTTATTACAACTTGGTTGTTATTTTCATAGTTTTGTCATCATTTCTATCAGTAACAATATAAGTGTACTTACCAAGTTAACAGCTGAGATCTGGGAACATGGAGACATTGCTAAAAAAAAGAAGTCTAGAAGTCAGATGATCAGACAGGCTGGAAATAAATGAATACAAATCATTTTCTTCATCTTCAATCATCTGCTTTCAGATTGAGTTCCTTTCTTCCAAACGTTTCAGTTCAGTTCTTGAAACTTGCTGCAAATATATAATCCATTACAGTCAGTAATTAGATACCTATAGTGTTGTGTCAGAGTCAAATATGTAGGTGATATACTACACCTGTGACTGATTTGGATTCTTTCCCTGCTGGTGCATTCAAGGACACTCCAACAAATGAGTTCTGATGTCAGAAAATCAAAACCAGAATTAAACATTCAAGGAGACTATAACGAAGATAATTTCTCACATTAAAAGATGTTGGGGTGTCCCTGAACACACCAACACAATCACTGATCAATCATTGTCAATTCTTCTCTTATCAGGAAGCTTTTTTGGGGGGAGTTATTAGTGTGACTTGAAGGTGTCTGCTAGGCTGAAACTATCCTGACATAATGAAAACCTTTATGTTGATTTATTTAAAAGCAGCTGTTTATTTCCAGAGTACAATAAACATTCATTACACGCAGTGACAGCCGAGAAAACCCCACCAAAGATCAAGATGAGGTCTTTCCCACAAATACTGTTAAATATTTTGTTTAAAAACACTGATCTGAACACGATTTCAGTTTTTACTTCAAACACACTTCATTCATTTGCCTAAAGATCTAAAAAATGTTTCCTTTGTTTTATGGTTTTACTTATTTTCACAGTTTGAAAAGGAGTTTTTAAAGTTCCCTGTTGTGTTTGCCTGAATTCTGCAGTTTACAGTGAACTTCATGTGACGTTTAATATAAAATACATTCAGAAATTATATTCCCATCTGTTTTGCATTATTGTTCAATCTAGTTTTTAATTAAACAAAATCTCACATAAAGAGTCGTGTTGATCTTCATTATTGAGCAGCACCTTTAAAGCAGGATGATTTTAACAAAGTGAACTCTGTTGATCATTTTTCTCATCAAACGTTTTATCCAAATTGATTCTGTGATCAGTTTGTTGGACAGGTTCATGGACTCTCTCTCTCTCAGCCAATCAGGACACTTCGTTCTGGGCCACCGCCCCCGACTCCAGCAGCATTTTGATGATGTCATCACTGTAGGACAAGGTGCCCCGCAGCACCTGCATGGTGTGCTGGCCAATCAGAGGAGGGGGCGTCGGCTCATCGGGGGTGAAGTTGCTGAAACGAACCGCTGGACCTGAAGACAGACAGACAGACAGACAGACCGACAGACAGACAGACAGGCAAACAAACAAACAGACAGACAGACAGACAGACAGACAGGCAAACAAACAAACAGACAGACAGACAGACAGACAGACAAACAAACAAAGAGACAAACAAACAAACAGACAGACAAACAAAGAGACAGACAAACAGATAAACAAACAGACAGACAGACAAACAAACAAATAAACAGACAAACAAACAAACAAACAGATAAACAAACAAACAGACAGACAGACAGGCAAACAGACAGACAGACAGACAAACAAACAGGCAAACAAACAGACAGACAAACAAACAGACAGACAAACAGATAAACAGACAGACAGACAAACAAATAAACAGACAAACAAACAAACAAACAGATAAACAAACAGACAGACAGACAGACAGGCAAACAGACAGACAGACAGACAAACAAACAGGCAAACAGACAGACAGACAGACAGACAGACAAACAAACAGGCAAACAGACAGACAGACAAACAGACAGACAGACAAAGAAAAAAACAGACAGGCAAACAGACAGACAGACAGACAAACAAACAGGCAAACAGACAGACAGACAAACAGACAGACAGACAAAGAAAAAACAGACAAAAAAACAGACAGACAAACAAACAAACAAACAAACAGGCAAACAGACAGACAGACAAACAAACAGACAGGCAAACAAACAGACAGACAAAGAAAAAAACAGACAAAAAAACAGACAGACAAACAAACAAACAAACAAACAGACAGACAGAAGGTTAACTAGAGCTGCCTGACAGTATCTGTCCAATCCGGACCGGAAACCTGATTTGTTCTGCACATCTTTAGAAATACATATTGATCTTTTGTTTGTTTGTTTGTTTTTCTTGGTCTTCTTTGGTTATGTGTATGTGTGTAAAATAAAAACATTCAAAAAACGTTTACAGTACTACCAGAATCTACTGGCCCACTTCACATTCTTTACCAAAACAAGAAAAACGTGTATTTATTTAATAAGAAAAATTTGAATCTGCAGACACTGCCATAAATTGCGTCGACATACGTTCGACAGGAAGTAGCCGCATTTCTGCACATGCTCAGAACAAAACCAGGTTTCCGGTATACGGATCGGCAGTGACGGCCTCTTAGATTCTTAAATAAATCTGATTCAACACACAAATCACTAATCAGAGCCAGATAAAAAACCCTGAGGAGCACTGTAATGTCTCACATGATGAACTCTGGAAGGAAAGTTGTCAGACAGCTGAGGGAACAAAACAGTTTATTTTGGGAAACTCACAACAATCGTCTGTTTTTTTTAAACAACAGCACTAATGAGCTGAACTCTCACAGTGTGTGTGTGTGTGTGTGTCTGAGCCCACACGTGCATGATCACACGAGCAAGTGTGTGTGTGTGTGTGTGTGTGTGTGTGTGTGTCGGCCTGCATTGTTTTATGCATGACTGTCTGTTTATGTGTGTGTGAACAGTGCTTCTATTTTCACCCCATTAGCAACCTGTTTTCCCCTTCAATGACACGCAACAAGTGCCAGGCTCAGTGTGTGTGTGTGTGCGTGTGTGTGTGTGTGTGTGTGTGTTGGTAGGGGTGTCAGGGCAAATAATTAAGGAATAAGATTATGTAATACTTCTATTCATCGATCACATTTCTCTACTTTTTCCATCCTGTCCATCTTTCTGTCTGTCTGAGATGAATCCTCATTCAAAAGCCCATTGACAATTTGAACAATTTTAATAACTACAATCGCAGCCTTGGAACAGGGCCTTTCTCAGCAGCACGCCGTGTAGCTTCATGTGTTTAGATAACCATCTAATATTGTTGTTTATTTAGTATTTATGGTTTTAGCGGCCTTTAACAAACACCATTTCCCATCGCGGCTCGACAAGAGTCTGAACTCCAGGAAGACGCTTCATGTTTTCATACAGATAGATGAAGGAAATGCTGAATGGGACATTGTATTGATCTACAGAAGCTAGACAGGAAGTGATGTCATGACTCCGGCTGTGTGGGAGCCAAGGAAAGGAGGGAAAGTAGGAAGGAAGGGAGCATGTAAGGAAGGAAGGAAGGAAGGAAGGAAGGACCTCTGCACTCAAATCTCTTGCTCTCATATTTGTGTTTAAATGTTATATATTTTCTAATAATCTATATATATATTTTTAAGTATTATATATAATATATATATATATATATATATATATAGGTATATATATATATAATACATTACATACAATACATAATACATTTTTAAATGTACTTTTTACTCTATTTGTATTATATTATATATTTTTATTTAGCAAATGTTTTTACTTTTTTATTTATTAAGTGCTTTGTTACAGTTACTATGACATAATATTACATATTTGTCACTATGTTTCATTATATTTTTTATTTTTTAAACTGTAATTATTTACCAATAAAATCAATAAAATAATAATGTATTGGTCTTTTAATTATTATTGATTGTTTTGAATTTAAATGCAGTTTTATTGTGTATTTAGTGTGTATTCATTAAGGTTATTAAGTTATGTATTTTCTAATATATTAAAAGTTTGATTCCATTGATATTGATATGATTATCAGCAGGTTTGTTTGACCTTCCAGTGCTGTGAACATATTACATTCTTTCTATGTGAAACGTGAAGAACGGACCATAATGTCACATATAAATATAAATAATTATTTATATATTTATGTATTCAGTGTGTCTCCATCACTGCTGAGAACACACCTATGACAGGGCTCAGATCAGCTGAGCTACCCGACGGTCTCCGGATCCCCCGGCAGACACAGGAGAGGAGAGTTCCCCTGGTTCTGCTCTGTGTAGCGCCACCAACAGGACGAAGTGAAGCTGCTTCGTTAGCTTCTCGTCTACCTGCAGCTCATCCGCCAATCATCACGCTTCTCCAATTATATAACAAATTTATTTAACGAACACACACTTCTTTTCCTGTTTGTTCAAAGTTATTTATTTTCTTGTCTCTAAAACAACACACACACACACACACACACACACACAGAGGAATGTCATGAACAGGCCGGCCAATGAATGTTCTGAGCTGCACGTTTTCACGCTCAATTAACCTCCGAGGTACAGACAACACACACACACACACACACACACACACTTGTGTCTGGTGTTGTTTACTAAACAGAGATGGAGAGAACAGGAGAGCAAAGAAAAAGCAAAGAAAAGGATGTTGTTAATTCGGTCACACACACACACACACACATTATGGTCTGGTGTAAATCACAGGAGAGAAGAAGATTACAGGACAAGTGGAGCATCATGGGACGTCATGTTGAGAGTTACCAGTGTGTGTGTGTGTGTGTGTGTGACCACTCTCTCTCTCTCTCTCTCTCTCTGGTCGTGTTGCACCACCTCTCAGACAGGAAGCACATTTTCCAAAACGTCCTGTAAACTCCTGGATCTTTGAGGCCCGGTCACTCCAGCACTTCAACGCTGCGACCAGCCGATTCCACACAAATCCACTCTGACGACTTTTACATGCACAGATGACCAATAACAAACCGTCTTCACAGAGCTGAGTCCAAAATGGAGGACGCTATCGTCACTTTCCAGTTTTACTGATTACTGTGTCAACTTAGTGTCCCGTTAGCGAACGAGGTAACTAGCTTTTTTTCCTTCTTCAGTAACTCTTTATTTAATGAAATGATGAACAATCCTGAGAACAGAGTGTCAGGGGGAGTAAGCGACCCAGCACAGAGAAAACAGGAAAAAGCTCAGAGAGATGCTGTGACTGATTAGTGCTAGCGTGTTAGCTCTCCAGCTCCAGCAGCTCACTAACCGGCCCTGTGAGTGGTCAGGATGTCACCAAGCTTCCAGATAACTTTCACTGTTCCACTTGCTTTAAACAAAATGTGTAAAGTCATCTGCAGCTGTCGTCCTCTCACTCACAGCTTAGTAACCAGCTTACTGTTGGCTTTTTGCAGCATTCGGCTCTGCGGCGCCCCCCTGAGGAGGCTTTAGTCTCTTACAGACCAGATCCTGTCACTTCACCCAGGTTAACATGTCCTGAACGATGAGTTAAATTACTGACAGTGAAGATTTTACTCCCCACCTCGCCCCGTCAGGTTAATCACGTCTGAATGCGGCTCAAGTTCCTTTGCAAAAGTTGAACTAGGCTCAACTTTCACGTCAATGAGAAAGACGCTGTGGTGACCAATGAAATATGTGCAAAGTCACATTCCTGGTAGATGACTTTGTAACGTGAGCGCCGCACTTCTGTTGAACTCACCGTGTCTCATTATAAACCGTCTAACTAACAGATCTGGTGGTCAAACTGGACGGTTTCTCTCCAGGTGATCTAGTGTTGGGTGATAAAGTGAGCTGAGAAGAAGAATTCAGGTGAAGTGAAGCTGACTGGCTCCACACCAAACGCAACACACACTACCTGCCTCCGCTCATTATGAATGTCTCCCTGCTGGGCCAGAAACACACACACACACACACACACACACACACACACACACACACAGGCTAGAAGACAGATTACACTGTAAATACACGGTGGTCGACAAACAGCTTCCTCTTAGTGGAAACACACTGAGATCCATCAAACCAACCAAGCAGGAGAGTCCCAATGGACGTGTGTGTGTGTGTGTGTGTGTGTGTGCTGCTGAACAGGATCCTGTAGTTTTAATGAGAAATATTTGTTTGTGTATCTGCAGGGAAATTCATAACAGGACCGTCCCAGCAGAGTGTATGAGTGTGTGTGTGTGTGTGTGTGTGTGTGTGTGTGTCTCAGCAGGACATCAATAACAGTGACCCAATGCACAGAACAACACCACTTCTTGGAAAATGTAATTTAACAAGTTGGTGTCAAAAACAGAAAGTTAAGGGTTAGAGAGAGGACAACTGTGTGTGTGTGTGTGTGTGTGTGTGTGTGCGTGCGCTGACCGGGCACAGTGATGCGTCCTGCTGTCGGATGGTTCATCTCCTGTATGAGACCGTTGTGTTTCACCTGCAAACAAACAAACATAAAGTTGATCAGCTGATAATCTATATTTGTCTTCGGGTCCAGAGCCAGACTGCCCCAAATACTCAATAGAGCATTGGATTCATCCGCTGCAGAAAATAGTCCCCAACAGATGCAGTATTTCCTTCTGTTTGTGTGATAAAGACTACAGTGAGCAGCTGTTTGAAACATCAAACTATTTATTAAAGTTTTACGTCTTCAGGAGGAACCAATGAGCACGGAGCTGAGAGCCGCAGACAGGAAGTCAGACAGGACTGAGAGACGGACTGACATGTTGCTGGTTTGGCTCTGAACATGGGATTTTTAAAAGACACGCTGGTGGATATTTTTCAATTCTTTGAGCAACACAAAGCAAATTTGATCTCATCTCCAAACTGAATGAACGTCCAGAGATCTGCATGTCAAAAAGGATCGGTGGGAAAGTTGAACCTGTTAATAAAAACTTTATTTAAAAAATATTTGTTGAAGACCTTTTTAAATGAGTGTAAAACAAAATAAAAACTAACCTTTCAATGAATAAAAACTAAATGATACTCAGAAAGATGGATGAATGGACAAATGTGCTAATTAGCTCGTTTTATTCAATGACCTGAATGCATCACACACTGTAGCTACTGATTAGTAGAAGAATATCATCCACATCCAAAATATCTCTTCTGCAGAAGCTGATTTAGATTTCCACAAGACTTAATCAAAACAATCAACGACCGCAACGTGAATAAAACTAATATCGATGTTCCTCAAACGGATGCAAATTCACTCGAGGCGGCACAAACTGAGCACTGAACCTGCGGCTTTGTGACGCCACCTGGTGAAGGAACTGAGCGGAGAAGTTTCTGGTGGATTCAGGATCCGTCTGAACACACATCAGTGCACAGAAAAGTTGTGGAAACATAAAGTTTGACCAACACACACACACACACACAACAGACAGTTATGTAAGAAAACAAGCAGACTGTCAGACACTTGACACACATGCTCTCTCTCTCTCTCTCTCTCTCTCTCTCTCTCTCTCTCTCTCTCTCTGTGCAGTCAGGCGTGATGACGAGTTAAGTGGTTTCCTCTCGCTCTCGTCCCGCACGCATGACTTAATCTATAAATATGGAAGAACTACGACTGACGGAGCCACCACCTCCTCTTCATCCTCGTCATCCCTCCATCTCTCAGTGGGACGACAGGACACAGATCAGCCTCTCTGAGTCCTTTAGGTTTTTGTTACGTAATCCTCAGTTCAGTCTGAATATCTTTGGGTTTTTGACTGTTGGTCGGACAAAACAAGACGCTTGAAGATGTCACTATGGAACTCTTTCAACATTCAAAATTTCAATATAATATTTGCTCCTGTGTGACTCAGATCTGTTTTTTATAACAGTGTGAACAGCACAAATCACATGGAATCCTTCTCATCTCTGATCGAGAGTTGCACAGGTGCAGTAGTGATCGGGCGGGATGTACAGAGCGGGAAATACAAACATGGAAGACAGCTGCTTCTTTCTCCTCATCCTCGTTATAATCTGCTCAGGAATTCGTAAACGCTGACTTCAGTGGCCTCCATCTTTACCTCCGTATGACAGCGTGCTGCTGTGACGTCTTTGTTATTGATCTTTTGCGCATGTGGGTTAGTTCAGGACCGTGACCAGTTCACACTGGAATCAGTGATATTGGCCACATTTAAAAACTAATGTGAACAGCCGAGCAATAAATCCAAATTGAGCTCTAAGGCTCGCAGTGTGAAGGTAGCCTTTGATTTAACAGGTAACAGGTTGCAGACAAAGGCTTCATGAGGATGAAGATGTGTCCATGCAAGTTAATAATGTTCCAACTTGAGCAAAAATAAGTGCTTATCCCACAGCTTTATGAATCAACGTCAATGAGACGAGAGAGAAAACAACAAAAATGATCAGTCAGGTATTCATATTTGGTCCCAACACACCTTTACCTCTAACATCCAGAGGTCAGGTGTCAATCAGCAACAGGACATTTGACTTAAGTCGACATGCAGTGACATCAGAATCACCAATGGCTATTCTGAACAGTCAACTCACTGAAACAGTGGAAGAAGAGAGAGACAGACAAAAAAAGAAAAACTGAAAGTGGTCATCCTTTCAAAAATAACCACCCAGTCTCTGTCCCGGTCGTCCTGACCCGTGCTCAGGTCTCAGTGACCTGGAGGTTTCTACAAACAGTGACAGATTCAGACAAATCTTTTATCAGGGGAGCTAAAAAAGGAAGACCACAGACAGGAACTGCTGACGGACTGCTGCCTGCTCTGATTGGTTTTACAGAAACACCTGAATCATCGAGGATGACAACAAAACAGGAAATGACACAGAGTGTGTCGTAGGTAAAGATAAATTATTTCTGATGAGAGATGAAGACAGGGAGCTGGAAGTCTGTCAGGTTGAAAATAAAGACAGAAAAACAGCAGTTAGAGTCTCTTAAACTTCGGTTATTTGACGTTTTTCTGAATCAAACACAATATCACTTATTGAAAGGGAGTGCGCAGTCTGAAGAACCACAGAGATTCAGAGATGATACAACCTCTGTTGAACTGTAGAGCGCTAGTGTTGAAACAATTACTCGATCGACAACATTTTATCATCAATTTTAATAATCTATTAATCATTAATCATTAATCATCAGTCAATATTCAGTTAAAAACTCTGTTATTTTCTGGTTGCAGCTTCTCCAATGTGAAGATTTGCTGCTGTTTTAACTGTAAACTGAATATCTTTGGGTTTTGGACTTCAAAGGTGTCAGTATACTTCATCAGAACTGCCTGTCAGATGGTCGACAGCTCTGCAAACCCATCAGAACTTACAGAGCAGCATGATCCTTCATGTGGAGTGGTGTTTGAGTCCAGTATTCCCTCTCTGTTAGCTCTGTGCTTGGTCTCCACCAACTCCTGAGGGAAATATCTGCCTCTTTAGCTGCTAAATGCTGAAAGCTGATGTTTTTTCATATTTTACTAAACAAAAAATTTTGATCCAAAACAATTCTGACTGTAGAAACTAACTGAACTAAATATTTCTTAACACTCCAGAAGTTATTTGAACACTTATACAATAGACTTACACAATAGTAATATTTCCTCAGAGCCTACACTGGTATTTTTGCTTATTGTGATGTCATTTCCTGTATTATCTTCAAACGCTTCATCTCCCTAAAAGCTGTACAATCTATAAGCTAAAAGGCTGGCAGTCAATAAACCATAATGATTGATAAAAGTATTGAAACTGTCATAAATTAAAACAGTGACACCACGTTTTGCACCGCACGTAACGTAATGACGTCATCAACTTGCGACACAATCGTACAATGTGATGATGTGGAAGACGTCAGCCTGAGCTTTCAGCTGCAAGAAGAATGAACGCTCGAGCTGTTAAGGTTTTTACTTTAGATCAATATAAACAGGATTATGCAAACAACGACCTCCCGCGGCCAGTTTGGTCCGTCTTCTATGACGGCCGGCTGTTCACTCCGCATCTGTATCTAGATGTATCTAGATATCTATTTTGGACGGTCCAGACCACATCAGGAGGTCTGTCTCCCATTGTGATTGGATCTCAGTCAGGTGTACATGACATCTGAACAGCGTGAACTCATTCATAGGACGAACATCCACCTAGCAAGTTGAAAGGTCCCCTAAACCCCGTCCCTTCCTGCTAGCTCAAACTGTCTGCCAAAAACTACAAGCAGTAGCTAGCAAGTGATTTTAAAAATGAACAAGTCCGCACACTGTCCTAATGTGCACACTGACTCAAATCTGATCGCAGATTTGATCACAGTGTGGGCAGAATGGAGATCAAGCGAGCGCTTATTGATAGCAGGTGTAGAAGCAAAGGCCTGTGATCAGATGTCATTGTCCAGAAACAGATCACATGTTCATACCAGGTGCAAATTAGGCCTCCAAACACACCTCCCAAATCTAAACAATGTGGCCCGGAGTATCAAGCAGGCTGATCGGTTGATCCGTACCCAGAATTTGTACAACGCTGGTTTTTACACGTGTTGAAATATGAACGTTTGAAAGTCTTGTGGGAAAAGTTGAGGGTGTGGGCGAAGCTGCAGGGTAAACATCCACCTAACAAGTGTGTGTGTGTGTGTGTGAATGGAAAAAGCAGCCTGGAGCATGGGCACAAACATATGTCTCACTTCATACTGGCTCGGACTCACACACACTGCAGCGTCTGTGTGTGTTGGTATGATTGTGTTTATTTGTCTTCCTCTCATGTCTTGCTGCTAAATAACTGTCTCTCTCTCTCTCCTCTTGTTCTTTTCTTTTGTTCCTTCCCTCTTTCACTTTTTCCTTTTCACACCCTCTTTCCTCCCTATCACGTTATTGTTTCGGATTTTGTCACTCTGTCTTTACACCACCCTCTTCCTTTCTTTTTCTTTATTTCTCATCTCTTTTCTTGTCTTCATCTGTTTCTTTATCTTTTATTAAATACAGAATTTGTGATTTTAGGAACATCTGTGCATGAAAATACACACAGACATCTCAACAACTACTAGCCAGTAGGGTTAGGTATTGCTTCAAAGGTTTAGGTACTTGAGTTTTGGAAAATAATCATAACTAAAGGTCCACTTACCAGCTTGTTTTCCAAAACTTTCAACCGCATCAGCGTACATACGAGTTCCCTACTTACGTCACATGACAACTGAGTTATCTCTGTTTGCTGATGAAGATCATGAGATGTAGTTGAAAGCTGAGTTAAGATTTCTTTTTCCGTCAAACTACTGCTCAAAAGGTCAAGAAGGAACTTTTACGTTCATGATAGTTTTTAAAAAAATATTTTTCTACAAAAAAAGTCACAATATGATGAGTCTGACCAGACATTTGTCACAGTTTTTGATATTACATACAGTTCACATTTCAGTATAAATGTCCTGATCTCATTCCTGCTCTCCAAAGGATGAACCCCTGTGGACTTTAATGAGTCTGCGATCTTTCCTCTAGCGCCACCCTCAGGACAAACCTTACAGTTTTTAGCTCCACTACTCATGAGTCTATGAATAGACAGATAACAGAGCGGCTGTGACCGCAGTTTACAGAAAAATCAAACAATTGTACAAAAATAATTGATAGTGATACAATATATATCAAACCTGACCCCTGAGGAATGAAACCAAATGATAAAACACACACACACACCCACACACCCTTCATCTCCAGGGGGGAAACTTTAATAAGAGCCAAACGCTGATCGATGGCTTTAATTTAAACATCAAACATGACACACTGTGCAGGAAGTCAACCAGCGCTAAACGAATTACACTCTGTGTGTGTGTGTGTGTGTGTGTGTACCTGTACACAGTATCAGTGTGTACGTATAACACACATGCATTTAGAACATAAAACCATTATTTCCGGACATTTTGAAGGCAGGACAGACTTCTTCAAGCTCATAAAACAGAGCAGCCTTGCTTCATCGTTCGTCGTTGCTATGGAAACAACCACATCAGCTGATGATTTGAAGCCAGTTTACAATATGAGCTGATTCAGTATTTGGAGAATTGTTTCTTTCGGACGTATCACGGCTTCATATCATGTCACGTCCCCCAACCGCAGAGTCACAGACCACAGAGTCACAGACCACAGAGTCAACAGACCACAGAGTCAACAGACCACAGAGTCAACAGACCGCAGAGTCGCAGAGTCACAGACCACAGAGTCAACAGACCGCAGAGTCACAGACCACAGAGTCAACAGACCGCAGAGTCGCAGAGTCACAGACCACAGAGTCAACAGACCGCAGAGTCACAGACCGCAGAGTCACAGACCACAGAGTCAACACACCGCAGAGTCAACAGACCGCAGAGTCAACAGAGTCAACAGACCGCAGAGTCACAGACCACAGAGTCACAGACCGCAGAGTCAACAGACCACAGAGTCACAGACCGCAGAGTCACAGACCGCAGAGTCGCAGAGTCACAGACCACAGAGTCACAGACCGCAGAGTCAACAGACCACAGAGTCACAGACCGCAGAGTCAACACACCGCAGAGTCAACAGACCGCAGAGTCACAGACCACAGAGTCACAGACCACAGAGTCAACAGACCACAGAGTCAACAGACCGCAGAGTCGCAGAGTCACAGACCACAGAGTCAACAGACCGCAGAGTCACAGACCACAGAGTCAACAGACCGCAGAGTCGCAGAGTCACAGACCACAGAGTCAACAGACCGCAGAGTCACAGACCGCAGAGTCACAGACCACAGAGTCAACACACCGCAGAGTCAACAGACCGC
>VMKM01004426.1:0-17158 GCA_008360985.2 Macquaria ambigua | reverse complement strand
CTCCACCCCTCTCCACCCCTCTCCACCCTCCACCCCGTGATACCATGAAGCCCATTACCACCACAAAAGATCCCCCCTCCCCCCCTCTTCAGGGATCCTGTTACCGTGCCTGCAGTGATCCCATTTATTTCACCCATAAATCATGTGTGTGCTGCTCTCACTGACATTTTTTCCACTTTGTCCAGTGATATGTATGAACGCAGACTACGCACCACTGTATGTATGGACACATGCAAACACACAGACAAACAGGGGCTTTACCGTGCTGTATAATAATTTTGAGGAGTCAGAAACCATTTGACCAAGTGGGTCCATTATCAAGTTCTTCATGAAGTGGATCGGCCCGTGCTGATTCCTGATCTGCCGTATATATGCTAACAGTCTGATAGGGCTGCTCTTGGATGTTTAACAGTGGATTACAGCAGAAGTTTACTCTTCATGATCTGAATATTCCTTAAATAAAATGACCATCTGAATATTTTCTACATGCATTGCTGACTGAAATGTGGTTTGGGCCCATCCTTGACATTTTTGATTGGTTCAAAAAATTTAGCCAAGAGTAGTGCTCAGTAGTTAAACTCAGCAGCTGCTCTGATGCACTTCTGTTACTCTGGATTTGACGTCGTCGTTGTGTCGCATTGCGAGTGACGCAAAAGACACTTTGAAATCCGATTTCAGCTTTTTCCGATTTTTCAGAGTGTCCGAACTGAGACGTGTCTGTAGAAATCCGATTGCAAACATATTTCAAACAGCCTCCAAATGTGCCACAAAAGTCTGCTGTCCAGACTTCCTAAATTACTCTGGATACAATCTGGATATGCCAAAAATCGGATTTGGGCAGGCAGTCTGAACAAGGCCTAAAGCCCAGTCTGTCCTGTTTGTGACTTCAGCTTGGCAGGACACACGTTTGTTTATTTCTGTTTGTTTATTTGCATCACTCTCTGGTTCACACTTGCTCCAGTTTCTCCCACTTTTCCTTCACACCGCAGCCACTTGTACTGCACTCTCCCCTCACTGACTCACTCCCCACATGTGTATACACACACACACACACACACACACACACACACACACACACACACACACACACACACACACACACACACACACACACACACACAGAGGCAGCAGAGGACATTAACTCACTGTTTGTTTGGACATTACAGCACACAGCTGGTGTTGCTATGTTCATACTGGAAGCGTCACTCTATATCTAATGTGTGCGTATCCTGATCTTTCTCAGAACTTTTTATTGGTCGAATGATTTTAATAGTTTGTTTGTGAGAGTGTGTGTGTGTGTGTGTGTGTGTGTGTGTGTGTGTGTGTGTGTGTGTTGGTGTGTCTGATTCTCCCATCAGCTGCTTTTCTACATACCGTTCTCTGAATGCCATTCCCCAGTGCTCCCATAGTATTATCAGTTGGACTACACACACACATTAGCACCGTGCGGACCTCAACCTAATGCGCACACACACACACACACACACACACACACACACAACCTCACACACACTGGCATTCTGCTCATTCCTCTGCACTTTCTCAGGCTCTCTGTGTCAAACAGGTGGACCTCTGCCTTCTCTTTCTGTCTGCCTGTCTCTCTGTCTGTGGCTTTCTTTCTCTTCCTTTTCTTTTTATATCTGCCACCATTTGTCTCACTCACACACACACGTGTCCTACGAGACATGTGCGCCCACACACATGCAAACAAATCCCACATCCAGAATTGTTGCATTGCCTTAATGATTTAGGCAGAAACTGCTGTTGCCATTGCAGAGAAGCAGAGCTACAAAGGTTTTAGTTTGTTTTCCGTGTATGTTTTAGCATTTAGCAGGAAAAAGTATCTTGAACCTCTGCATGCATTTATCTTCGTGCCTATATATAAACAGTATTGCTATTCGGTTGCATGAATGATTCAGTTTCTCATGTAAGATGGTATCTTGTGCAGGACGGGCTCAGTATAGCTCTCTGCCACGGTGCACAGTGACATTTGGCATTTTGATTAACCTCTCAGGACCCAGGGAGCAGTGCGCGCCAGTGAACATACCCCTGTACATACAGTATGTCCACATGAGGAACTCCTTCCCATCTATGTTGTAAGACCCCTCCTCCTTCCACGCACTCTCATCAAACTGTCAACTGGCCATAATTAAAGTTCTGACTCATTTGAGAGCGACATGCAGATGGAGCTCGCTGGCCTTGACCACACACACAGAGTAGTGAACAGTTGAACAGTAGCCTGGTCAAATGACTGGATGACTTTTGTTGAAAAAGTTTCAAATTGCTCAGCAGGTTTGACGTATTTTCCTTAAGAAATATCAGTCTCTTGGCATGTTCTAGATGTCCCAACAGTCTTCAGTGTTTTTTTGAGTGAACTCCAAGATGAGCTCAGAGTGCTGTTTGCAGTCATGTGCGGGGGGGCGCGCTTTTATCCTGCGTATGTACGAGGAAGGGGGGGGGGGGCGGCATGTGTTGAAATGTGTAATCAATACTATTGAGTCCAGAAACTTTAGCCTGAAATGACTGTGACTCCTTCCCAGTTAAGGAGGTAAATGTTTTCTTGGTATCCAGGAGTGGCCCATGTGCCAGGCTGTCTGAATAAATCAGAAACCTAACAGGACGCAGGCAGAGCCCTACTAATTATTTAAGAACACATGGAAGGCAACGCCGGTGTCATTTATTGGTAAATGGCTTGGCTGGGGTCGGGGGTGTAGCTGAAGAAGAATCCTGACGATAATCTAACTTTCCAGTGCTTAAACAGGCACATGCCCAATTTCCTCATGAGGTTGTCTTCTGCCTACAGTCTGCGGTGAATCATTTATTCAGTTTGCTGTTTTGCTGTTTTTTTGTTTTTTTAACTATTTGACTGTTTTTGATTTTTTTGAAATAACTATACCACTGTTATGCAAGTTATCTCATAAACTGAAAATCATGTATGCTTTATCTTACACATTTTTCAATACTGGTGCCAATACCTGAGCTGTGGTACAGACACCAAACAGTATTTTTTCAATGACTCAAAAATCACAGAAAACTCCAAGGCAGTCTCTTTTAAACAATTAAATGCCTTTAGTGTCAGGGACTCCCTGATGAAGGCTTGATGCCGAAACGCGTCAGAGTTTGTTTTAAGGTTTTAACATAAGCATGCCATGACAAAAAAGCCATTTTAATTGTTTAAAAGAGAGTGCCTTGGAGTTTTCTTGTGATTTTTGAGTCCCTATCCAAAGAGCACCAGGAAGCGCTCCTACCCAAACATTTTTTTATATTTTTTCAATACCTTGTTTACCTCCAATCTGTGGCTTGGTCTGGGATGCAAGATATTGAAAAATATCATTTCGGTATTGGTGCCAAAACTGAACTGCACACGCCTGCAATCACACCAAGTGCACATGTTTAGATCCCGTCCATGTACACAGAAACACAATGTCAGAGTTTCACCGATGAAATTGATTGGTGGAGGTGGTAAATGTAATAAGCCAATATTTTATTTCATAAAAATGTCATAATTTCTTCTGACGTTGGCTGAGGTGCTCTTTATTTTCGGCAAGATGGGGCTCCTTCACTATAAAATCTGCACAAACATCTGGATTTAGTTTGTCACTGAACTGTGTGCGTCTGCTGTCTGTGTCTGCGTCCATTTGGAGTAAATCAGGGACTTATTGTTATTATTACTAATGATGCCGTTGAAGTGCAGATTTGAGAGAAGTTTGTACAGCATTATTTCACAATAATAACATACTGTAACTTTGACAGTAAAGTACTATGTGAGTGTAAACCAATGGCTGCCTGAAAGGAAGGAAAATAATCAAAAATCTGAAACACTGCAGCATGATTTGCAGAATAGTCAGCAGCAATGTAAAGTGTTTTTTTATCATAGTAAATGGGCAAAAACCTGCAAAATCACTGGAATGGTGTTTTGACAGTTACCTTTATAATATATCTCCAATGTTAAAAATACACTGAACTCAACAGTCATGCAGCAAAATCTAAACTCTGTTTGTTCCTCATGTTGTGTTAGCGCGTCTCTTCTGGTAACAGGGAGGGGAAAGTCAGGGGCCGTGAGGATCTGCTCCATAAATCTTCACCTTTTGTCAGCTGGAGAGCATGCTGGTATAGCTGCCCAGCCCCTCACCCTGCTGGACCCCCGACCCTATGACAGTAACCCTATCTCCCCCAGCTCTCCTCCATATGTCTGCACACACTGACGTGTTACCATAATAATCATTGCGGGTTTGCCGTTTACGTGGGAAGACGAGCAAAGAGTCTGAGGAGTGCTCGGCATGTTAATTATGTCCCACACACACACACACACACACACACACACACACACACACACACACACACACACACACACACACACACACACACACACACACACACACAGGCATGGACACATGGTAGAGCAGGGATTGTGTGACTGATGGGGAGGTGGGGGGGGAGTCATTGGTTGGTCATTATGGCAGGGTTATCTGGGCACTGGGTATGGCTGTTGACATGGGGGGTGGTTTATGACTGCAGGTCTTGTTGGGGATTTCTAGGAGGTTTATAAATTGTACTGTACAATTTAATCATGTAATGCAGTCTTCTTTTTAAGGGTTGACTCTGGGACCTCTATATTAGCTTTACAGAGCCACTGTTAAACTGTTGATTCCACTAAAACCAGCGTCACAAATTCCAATTCCTTTGGTCCAGACTACTCCTTGTTTTCCCTTTTTGGTAGATGGTTTGATTCTAGCTGTCTAATCACCTTTTTAGACTCATGGTAGATAACTCAAAGGCCCTGAAAAACTATCAGTTAACTACTGAATTTTCTCACTTTGATTCTTACTCTGAGCGATGGGTTCACTTTTGGTTGTTTCACGTGGGAGTTTTGTGTATAACTGTTTTTGTCTTGGTGGGCAGGGCTCAGCTGGGGAAAAAGGTGATGTCACCTGTTTCCATGCACCACTAAAAAGTTGAGCAACATGTGAATCAAAATCACAAACGTGGAGTTGTTTGCTTTTGTTGCCACTGTCAATCAAATCTTATCAAACCACACCCACACCATCCTGATGAAGCAGACTAGCTTATTTTTTGAGTTTGAGTGTCTTAACTAAGAATGTGTTTTGATTATTTAGTCATGAATATTTAATGTTATAGAGAACTACTTAAAGATCTGAAACCACTGTTTCAAAGACCTTGAAATGAAAAACACAATCATATAGCCAATATCAGTTGCCATTTTCCATGCCTGATGCTCTTCATCATTCTCTCTCGGCCCTGCAGAAACATTTTATCTGTTCACAATCACAACAGGTCTGCTGGAATAAAGTTCCTTCTGTTTTTTGTCCGGTAGATAAAGAGCCTCTTTTAAGCTAGCTTTCATTTTGAGCTGGCCAATACAGAAATAATCTAATGTCAGTATATTTTTGGCCAAATACCTCAGCATCAATAATGTGTAGATAATTATGGGATGTATGTTTGTGCTTTAAAAGATATTTGCACAGTGATTGAAAAATAATTAGCACATATGATGGCCAAACAGACTGCTTATTTCTCTCAGCTAGAACAGTCTAATAAGTTCAGAAATGTGTAGCACTTACCTATACAGAAGGCCAGAAAAGGACAGCATTTAAACTATAATATCACAGTAACTAAAGTCTAGACAATGTGTAACATGATACAGTGTTATGTAGATGCATCACCCAGATATACTTTCTCAGCCAAAACTGCGTCTAGTGTGATTGTCCTCCTGCTTTGTCGACCACCTTTTGAGATCAGTGCGTACACCCACAGTGCACAAGCTGTTTTCAATACTTTCCACTTTTCTCTCTAAGCTATTCCTCTTTCTGGTCTTCCATCTGCAGTCACATTGTGTGATTGCTCACCCGCACACCATCACTATATTTCTCTACCTCCACCCTGTCCACAGGGATTAAACGTATTCCCCTAATTAATGTCTTGGCTGCAAGTTTCAGAAGGCTGGTGGAGCCAAGGAAGGGGCCAAGACCCATATCCCTGTAATGTTAGTGAATTTTGTATGACTCTTATCTTTTTTATCTCTGTCTTTATGTCTGTCTCCATCTCTCTGTCCCCTTTTTCAGTCTTATGCCCTCCCCATCCCGCCTACCCCACCTGGCTCTCCATCCAAACCCCAGAGCCAGGCTGCAAGTCAAGGCCCCAGGCCGAGGAGAAACCAGACCCCTTCTTGACGTTTTTTTTTTTCCCGCCATTCCAACTTTCCATTTCAGTCATACCGGCCTGGACACCCGAACCCCCCAAGTCTATTCTGGTCTTGTTGAGTTATTCAGTGACCCTCTACTATCTCCCCCACGATCCCTACTACTCCTCTTCCTTGTCCCCTCCTTTACTTTCTCTCCTTTGCGTCTTTGTCCCTCCCTGGGGAAAGTTAAGTTTTGTCCACTCTCTCAGGCCCCCTGGGTATTTGACTGTGTGCCTCCAGCCATGATTGGCATGCAAACCTCTGGGCTCAATGCCCCGACTTTCCCTAACGTCCCTGACCTCCCTGCTTGCAGGCAGGCAGAGGTTAGGCTTCTTAAGCCCACCATAACCCCCCTACAGGTGTCCCCCAGATTTAAACCATTAGGAATAATGTTGTCGGTGTTGGGAACAAATGTGGAGCAGATTCTTCAGCTGAAACATGATGGACAGGTGTAAACTGAATGATAGATTGGTCTTGTCAGCCACTCTCTTTTCTACCTCTCTTTAAAGGATAATTCCAGTTTATTATTATTTTAATAGATAATATAAATAATGTTTTGTTGCAACAAGCACACAAATACATTTTATTGTTACAGTATAAACATAACACCTAATGGAGTTGATATTTAATTATTATTTTGTTAAATAGTTAAATCATATTAAGATAATAAAAAAGTCTCACTGCAGGATTCATTCTGTCTTTGGTCTAATGTGCTGAGGGGAAACTGTAATAAGGATTCATGTATGAAACTGAACAGTTTACCTGATGAGAGTGAGGAGACGAAGCCAGGTAGATCAACAGAACCAGAAGATAAAGGGCCATCAACAGGGCACTTGTTATTTTTGGGATGGATGCTAGAAGTTTTGTTTGTTGTAGTAGGGTTATACTCTTCTGGATATATTTGTATTTATTGAGCTTTTGTAACATGTTTATCCATACTATTATTAGTTTACTCTGAAAAATATTAGACAGCAGTGATGTTGGAACCCAGATAATGTTTGGCATTTTTGCTTGAAAAGTTACTTAAACCATTAATCGCTTATCAAAATAGTTAATAGACTAATCAGTTAATCAACTAATCGTTTTGGCTCTATGCTATTGCAATAGTCATGTCTTCATTATGTGTGAACTTAGTTTTTTTATTTGGTTAAAGAAGGTAGTGAACGCTCTCACACTGTCAGCATTAGTTTGTTGAAAAAGCAGTGTTTCACTCAAGGCTACTTTTCCCATCTGGCTAGCTACTCAAATATTTGAGGAGCTCCCTGCACAAGCAATCAGACGATCACACAGGTTTTAAACAAATCCCCAGGTTAACCAAACTTATTTGAAAGAGAAAACAAAGATGGTGTCAACAGTAAAATGGTCACCCAAACTGTCTTTGTTCTACTGTACTTAACAAAGTTATGCGTGCACAATTTTCCTGTGCCATGAAGGATCGTTACCCACATTTTGGGTGAGTTTAGTTTGGGTTTTGCCTCCAAATAAAGCGGTTTTAGATGACGTGGATAAACTGAATGCTTGTACACAAACTCTCTGGTTGTCTGGCAGCTCATATTTCTTGTCCCGTTGAATTTGTTTTAAAGAGACCTGCGGTCTGTGTTCCCAGATCTCAGCAACTACTTAGGTAAGTACAATAATAGAAGTAAAAGAAACCCCAGCCTTATGAAAATATGACCCAGGTTGTAATAAAGTGGAATTATCCTTTAATTTGTCCTTCTTTCTCCATTTCATTCATCTGTTTCTTCCTGTTCCTCAATCTCACCCAACTCCGCCTCCGTTCAGCCTCCCACCCCTACACCACTCATACCCTCCCACCTCCCCTCCTCTTCCCCAGGGCCTCGGGTGTGTTTTGGTATTTAATAATGGATGATTGTTTGTGTTTGTCAGTCAGCGCGCTCTTGTTAAAGGGCTTTAAGATAACTGCTAATTCCAGCAGGGCTGTATTGATTAGCAGCGCTGGGTGTGGATTGTTTTATAGCCCAAGAAGAACGATGCATCCCCCTCCATCAGCTCCTTCCCATGCTCCTTCAGTACCCTCTCCCTCGCCTCCTCCCTTGTCGAGGGTCTCTCTCTCTCTCTCTCTCTCTCTCTCTCTCTCTCTCTCTCTCTCTCTGGTTGAATAATTAATGCTTAACCTATTTAATTAGTGAGATTTGCTCTGAACAGAAGCAGAGTAATTGAGTCCTCAACTCAGTGTGTGGTTGGGGGAAGTGTGTTTGTGTTTACCTGTGTGTATTTGTCACATGTACCATGATCGCAGCATTAAGTGACTCACTTCCTCCTGCACCCTGAGTTGAAACAGCTCGTTTGATTTACAGTAGCATTGTGGCTTCGACGTGACTGTCAGTGAGTTGGCGTTAGCGCGGTTGGCATTTGTGGTGGCGGAGGTGTAACCGTTTTGGTATGGCAACTCCGGCGCTGGAAGCTGTGGTTGTTTTCAGCAGCCGTCATGCCAGCAGGGTTGGCATGGAGGGCAGAGCGGGGTTAGCAGCGATAGGTTGAGAGCTCAGACTATGAGCTCTGGTTGTGATATCAATAACTGGTACTACAGGCCAAAACAATGCTGAAGGGTTTGTTGACCTTTAGTGTTGTAATTGAGGCTCAACACTGACCCTGCATTCTGATTGAATGGACTAATGCTGAATGTTCCAGGAGTCCCAGTGATCTGTTGGGACATAAGTTTGGCTGCTGTGATAATGTTTTGTGAGACACTGACATTTTTAATTTAGCATAGCAATATCTTAATGTTTGCCTCCGTAATCCCTTTTTATTAACCATTTTTAACTGAAGCAGATGCCTCTGCAGGAACCAAAATGTCAATCAATTATAGTTCAGAACCTTATTTTTCTCTAGTAAATGTGGAAATCCAAGGGTTTGACTCGCACACATCAGTTTTTAAGTAATTGTTTGGTCTGTAAAATGTGAGAAAATTGTGAAAAATGCCCTTCAAATTACTTGTTTTTGTCTGGCCAACTGTCCAACACCCAAAGATATTGAATTTACAATGATATAAATCATAAAAAACAGCATATCCTCAAAATTCAGAAACTGGCAACATAGAATTTTAAATGACAAATGACAGTCTATTATTGAAACTGTTGGTGATTAATTTTCTAATCATGTATATCAGATTTTCTGATCTGCTTTAATCAACTAATTGTTTCAGCACTACATAGCTGAAGAAAACAAATGCACATCATTGAATATAATAATTTGATTATGTCTTGATGATTCGTTAGTCTGTTCCTAATTTAAAGCCTGGCTGGTGGTTGGTTATCAGCAGGTTAGAGTCTGCTGGCAGTGTTAATGGTTTGACTGTGATCCCACATTGGCCGTCAGTAGACTGCAGCAGGCAGCAGCACTGACTGGTCAGAGAGGGCAGCTGGTCTTGATTCCATCACGTCTTCTTGGGCCAGCAGAGACTTGGCAGGAAAACCCAGAACCGGGGGTCAGTACTATTTATACTCACCTGTGAGTGGGTCAGGGTGTACAGCCAGATTCAGGACTCACACACTTCAACACGCACTTGCACATGAACTCATACGCTCGTGTGCACCAGCAGATCTTGCTGCTGCATTCCTGCCAGTGAGCTGCAGAGGGGGCTCTGCACATGTTCACTGCTGGCTCAGCAACCTGATCAACTGGTTGAACTCCTGCCCCTGTTCACATCAGAGTTACAGCAGCCCGTCACTTTAACACAAAACTCAGACTGAGCTTTATTTGACACGTATGCATGCGCATATTTCCAGAGATGTGCTTTTGTGTTGGCATCTAAAACCATTGGCAACATTTTTTCAGAATTCAGTGTGACTGATTAATTTTTGGAAGATGATGACCAAGGAACATTATTTCAAGGCAATGTAAATGCAGATTCTTTTGCCAGCAGTTAAAACTGATGCTTTCCTGCCGTTCTGCTGGTTCTGTTTCCAGCGGTAATGTTTTAGTCACTGATTTGTGGTCTAATTTTTGAGTTCCTCACCGACAAAGGAGATAGAACTCACTGCCTATCTCCAAACAATAAAGTGTTAGATTTGATTAGAAAGATGACTTTAAAACCTTAACTCTCAGCTAAAGCACGTTTGGTTATTTAGTTCTGGGTCGTTATAGGTCACACAAGTTAACTTTATACCAATATTCAACAAATTACTGTTGCAAGTAAACATATTGCCCTTTTATCAGGAACAATACACATTAATTGACATTAATGTGTCAAAAAGTAAAGAGATAAAGTATATACTAGCATACATACGGGTAGCATACATATGTATCATATATAACTGGCAAATTTTAAAAACCTAATAAATGGACAGAACAAGATGTAGATATTTAGTGTTATCATGTTAAGGAGCAGCACTGTGTATAACTACAGGATCATCATTCATCATCTCCTGTGTTAAAGTCAGGCACTGCTGCTCAGAGATGACTCGGTAGCTGGCGGCTGCAGCGTTTTTGTACTTCTATGCTTCTGTGGGTGGATCTTTTTATCTGTGGGCATGTTGCTCCAGGTAAATTGGTTTATTCATGGAAGCAGGGATATTGAGTTGCAGTGTATTAAAGCTGCATGTAAGCAGGTTGACCTTAACCAGAGTATGACAAATAGCCAGGCTGCATCATGAATGTAAACATACAGGAATAGTCTTACATGGGATACCTGCATCTTCATCAGTGTCCCAAGATTCTCACCTGTGGTCTGAAATATTTGCAAACATACACCTTTTTCAGTAAACACTTTACAAGATAATGCATGCAAACACACTCATTTTTGTTTCTGCTTCTGAAATTCTGACTCGAACCTTAAGGGGTTTGTGCATCTGCGGCGGAGAGCAGGGAGTGACTGTGAGAGAGAGTGCAGTATTGATCTGGGGCAGTTCATTTTCTGCTGTCCCCGGTGAGTTGCTCTGGGGGAAATAGCTAGTTTGTCTCCTGTCATTGTAGCTTCAGAGTTAAAGAGGAGTAAAAAAAAAAAAAAAAGAGAGGTGGGGGGAGAAAGCCACTTGTCTAACGGGGACAAGAGCATCACGACTACAAAGACTTCCTCAGTCACACAGGAACACCAGGATCAAACTGTCCTCATTCAGGCCTAAAATATTCTGTTCATGCACAGGATTGATATACTGTCCCCTGGACACAAGTTTGTGTATGTTTATGTGTTTGCACTTGTGTTAAATGTATCTACGTGTGGGGCTAATATTGTGTGGGCGCTCCTGAAGAAAGCGATATTGATCATTTGCCGTTTACTGTCCCCGGCTCCCTTGTGAATTGCTCTGTGGGAAGTGGTTAATTTGTCTCCTGTCCAGGGGGCTTCTCTCTCTCTGTGTGTGTGTGTGTGTGTGTGTGTGTGTCTGTGTGTGTGTGTGTGTGTGTGTGTGTGCACCACATGTGTGTATGCCTGTGGTGTGTGTGGTTAATTTGTGTCCTGTCTTTGGGGGGCTTAGCTGTTAAATACTTCACTCTGTCTCTGTGGAGACACACACTGATATCATTGACCGTCTTGTTCGATGACAGTAATGCTGGACTGATTGCCAAATAGCAGCCATTAACAATTTAAACCCTAATGTAAATACAGAAGATTAAAAGTTACCTAGTGACATTTTTAATTTTTTTTATTTATCATGTTTGGTGATCCCCCACCCCCCAAAAAAATGATTCCCAATGTTAAGCTGTCCATCAGACACAACGTAGAGCAGACGCTTCAGGTATGTGCATCTAGCCCACCCTATAAATATCCCCATCCTGGTCTAAACATCAAAATCTCAAAAATAATAGACAAGGACAAACTCCTAATCCCTGTTGTATATCCCATAGAAAGATTTGCCACAGAAAGATCATATTTACAGGGACGAACTGACACGTGCAAGTCTGGAGATCTAAAAGGATATAGGTTATATATATATATATATATATTATATATATATATATATATATATATATATATATATATAAAAGACATCTAAATACATGAATAAAACAAGTGAGTGAGACTTATTTAGTTTGCCATCTTAAACAGAACTCATCTGATAAGGCCTTTAAGAGAAAATTAGATTTTTTTTGCTGATTTAATGAAGAAAATCATGTTTTTAAGAGAGGAGGGTGGAGGCATTGGAGATGTCCAGGTAAGCAAATATTCTACAACGTGCCATAAGTGATGCAAAAGCTATCAAGTCTCAAGTTTTTATGTTGGGTTTATACTCCATGACTTAGATTACTGTGATTAAGCTGAAAGGTCAGGTCACATACTTCCATCCTGTTTCTGTCTCCTGTTCTTGCAGAGAAACATTAGATCTCTGCCTCCTGCTAACACCTCCTGTTTACAGCAGCCCATCCTATGCCTGCATGTATGCATCTGTGCATGTGATACTTTATAGCATGTCTGCTCTCTTACAGTTTAGCTTGTGTACTTGAGGTACATGACCCCTGGTCTATTTTCGAGAGGATTACCATACTGTTATTTCCTCACTTATCTCTCTCACATTGAGGCTTGTCTTTCAGTGCATTCTTGCATTAATGAGTTTGTACATATAAATTTCCAGTTCGGAGAAACATGTGTTGAATTACCACAATGATGGGGATTGTGTAACTAATGCACCGGCTCTGAGTGATCAACAGAAACTGTCTTGTCAGGAGTTTTTTTTATTTATTAAGCTTACTGCTTAAAATATAATAATCTTTGGGAATCCTACGATCCGAGTCAGTTCTGATTATTTTTGTCATGATTCGATTCAGAATTGATTCTCAATTCAAAACCCGATTCTCGATTGAATAAATAAAAAAGGGGTGAACTCATTTCAGGCCCTTACTCTGCTGAAATGCAATATGTTGTTGTATTATCCAAAACGCTGTACGGGCGCAGGTCTTTTGCAATGAAACCGACTGTGGTTCGAGTTATTTTTGTCACATTTCTGAGTTGGTTGGGAGTTTTGTGAAGTAGTGCAGTGTGAGTTGGTCAGGTCTCGTTTGTTAGCGCTGGAGTTCGGTGCTCCACTCTACTAGTTTCTGGGTTATGGGGTATCCATGAAATACTTCACTTTCGTCATGCAACGCTAATTATGAAGTTATTAAATCCAAAATGGGCTCAAAAGCTTGACTTTTTTTGAAGATGAACTGTAACGCTATACATCGTCCGCGTGCTGCACTGTGTTCTGCTTTTTTCGGTCCGTCAACATAACTTAACAAAAGAAATATATTTTTAGCATCCGTGAATCGATTCAGAATCATAGAGGGTAAGAATCGTGATTCTCAAACAATCAATTTTTTCCCCCACCCCTAGTTTGAAAGCTGATGAATAGGTTTTCTGAATGTTGTAGTTATGGGGAGCAGTTCGGTATGCTGCTGGGCAACACACACAGCGGCGTACGACTCCTTCAGACTACCTGTATCTATTGTTTTGACACATGTTGTCGTCAGGATACGCCACTGTACGATTTCCCAGCACTGCTGCTCCGGAAAAGCAGCAATTGTATGACATTCTCTCTGTATGGTTCGTCTAGTACGGGTGTCAAACGACATGGTGTAACACGAGTTTGTACCTACTGGCTAATGATATGATACCACCAAGCAGGCAAGTAGTTTCAGGAAGTAACATTTTTGTTTTTTCCTACTTTTTCACTTCAGTAATCTGTAATACACCTAGAACTGACACATGATAATACAATAAGTCTTGAAGATTTGACTGTTGTTAGTATAATCTTAACGTTATTGAAGTGAGGCTGTTGTGACTTTGAAGGACCTTTATTAGTACATATGCCTCTGTGTATGTGTTTGTGAGTGGACTATGCCAGCGGTTCAGCAGCGGTGTCCGCTCCGAGCAGATGCCCGCTCCTCCTGGTTGTGATCAGCATTTTAGCGGGCTGCTGCCAGCTCCTTCTCTGCCCAAAGGGACCAATTAGGCCCTGGCAGCTGCACCCAGAATGCCACCACGGAATGAGGGGGCTGTGGGTGGGTGAGGATGCTGCACAAGAGAAGGGCAGATAGAGCTAAGGACACACATGTAGACGTAGAGAGTAACAACTCTTGAGTTAAAAGGCCCACTACTAAAGAAAGGATAGTTTGGTGTGAGCAGAAAGAGACCAATAACTGGAGAGCAGTTGATGAAGAAGAGGAAAGTAGTTGAAGGGGCAGTTTGTTTATTTGGATCCTGTCTTCTTCAGAGCACCTGCCGGTCTTCTAAAGGATCAGAAAGGGTGGAGTGGAAGCCCCTTGGCCCCCTGCCCTCACCAAATTAGCACCCAAGCCGACAAGAGACTTGACTGTCCCTCATTACGCCGTCGTCCCCCTTTCTCCCTCTTGACCTTTAGCCTCTGAATCCTCACTTTTCCCCCTGGTAAATGCAGTGCCATGTCAAGAGCCAGGCCACCATGTTACTGAGCTGGCCATGGTCCGGGGCCAGAGTGAACCTTCAGACACAAGTTATTACATCAAGACTCAAAGGTCAAATATCAGTGTCACTGCCAAGGGTCATCTGTAAATCTATACTCTATATATTATTGGACAAGCAAACCTTTACACTTACTCAAGGAGGCAGCTTTCTTATCCTAATGCATAATGAACAGAGTCTAAATGAAGAGTCTAAGAGTGAAAAGGTCTTAACAAAGTAAGGATCAGCATGACAAATTTGTAACTGCTTTTTGACTATATGATGAAAAAAATAAACAGTAAGTTATTGTATTTGTATTATATATGTCAGGATAAATTCCTGTAGATGTAACATCTCATTTTCAAGGGCATCCCATAAAAACAGGAAAAAAAACCACAATATAAACAATAGCACAACACCGCCAATTTGAATAGACCAACCAGCAATCAACACAAAATCAATCAAACTGCATAAAACGAAGAACTAAGACTAAACAGTTACAATCACAGGAGAGCCACAAAAAAACACAAGAAATAAAAGCGATCGCATATAAGAAAACGGATAAGAAAACAAAGCTTTCTTAAATAAACCAAATAAGGACAGCGATCGACTATGTACAGGTAGATTATTCCAATCAAAAGAAGCCGTAAACATAAAAGCTCTTTTTTCCTTATAGGAAATAAAAAGGAGCTGATCGGAGCGCCTCAGTGAGTAATGTGAAGCATAAGAGAATACAGACATCTGAAATGCAAGGACTGAGAAAGGAGAAACTGGAACCACCAGGTTCAGTGTTTTTGCTTGAAAATGAACAAATGATTAATTGATTGTCAAAATAGTTGACGGTTTATTTTCATGGTGTTGATGGCCTGGCAGTGTAAGAGCCAAGTGGTGAACTGTTGCCAGTGTTTTCCTTCCCTGACCTTGAAGGAGTGCAGCGGTATCTAAGCCTGACCTTTATCTCCTGAAAGATGTGCCTCTGCTTACAGTCGAGTGTAAAGACCGCCTAAATACTGCAGCAGCGCTGTCCTCCTGTCTCTGCGGTTCTCTTTTCGACCACTCCGCCCCCCCTCTCCTCGACATGTACTCGGCCCCCGCTTCTCTCTTAACACTCTGACACATTTGTGATGCTTGTGTGTCTCCTGGCGGGCTTGTACATCACCTCCTTGTCTCTCACTCCGTGGCTGAAACAGAAGTTGAGGGCCGGTGTCCGACCGGCTGACTGGGGTCCATCACTCACTGGCCCAAAAGAATCAGCAGCATGATGGATGTGCACCACGCTGGTATATGCAACCAGAACCTCAGTCCTGGTTTAAATCTACACCACTGAGCCACCTCCGCTCCCTATGCGTGTGTGTGGTGACTGACATACAGTACTTCAGTGCCCTGCATGTGTCTCCAACCCATCACTCAGTATGATGAAACAAAGTCAGCCAACATAGTGTAGCTCCACACTCCAGCTATTTTTTCCTCAATATTACTTTATTCCAGTGCAAGAATGTTGTCAGCCAAGACATCCAAGGCACAAGCTATTTCTGGGTGTTACAACAACACTAATAACACAGTTCAGAGGAGTACAAGTCGGATGGCAGGTGGGACCAGGACACACACTAGAGCTCGACCGAAACTGGATTTTTAAGGCTGATACTGATGTCGATATTTCAGAATTTAAAACAATAATCTGATAATGATATATTAGCCAATATTGTTTACTCACTTGCTTGAGGGTCTTGACGTGTATTGTTCAGAGCAGAGGTTCACATCCCTTGTGGAATCTCGTGTTGCCCTTTAGGGATGCACTCACTTAACCTTCAAGTGCCCCAGTCACACTTTAAAGGTTTTATGAGACACGCTTACCCCCCAAGCGTTTCACTCTCTCACAAACACTCACACATACACACCTACACACTCTATACTCGCAAACAGATGCACATATAACGTATGTAATAATGGCAGTCCTTAAGTGGACAAAGCCTCAGGCTCTTCATCTTGATGTGTCTAATGGGATCTGCTGATTGACAGCCACAGCCATCCCTTTGACCCAACGCAACACTCTGCGTGTGACGCACACGTCATGGGACACACATGAAAGGTTCGTGGCGAATCACAACCTGACGGAGTCTTGATCACCACTAAAGATTTTGTCAGCTCTCAGGGTTGGGGTCAGGGTCAAGGTTGAGTTCACAGGAAATGCGTGTTTTCATCATGTCTTATTTACGTTATTGATGTACTTTATGGCTACAGGAGCATATGGCTACTCTGGAAAAGCACACATAAGGGCTATTATCATTTAATTATTCATCAAGGATGTTGTCAAGTCTCCTTGCATATCATTCAACAATTGGAAAAATACTTAGACATTGATTCTGCTCTTAACGTGTGTACATTGTTTTATGTTTTGATTTAAGATGATATAGTTTTTGAAAATATATAAGTTAATGCACACACACACACACACACACACACACACACACACACACACATACACACACACATTTGAGAATGTTGGATTCTATTGTTAAAGTAACATTGGACATTTTGGGAAATATGCCTTTTCACTTTATTCCCAGGAGGTAGATGAGTAGATCGATATCTCTCTCATGTTT
>VMKM01004425.1:0-17175 GCA_008360985.2 Macquaria ambigua | reverse complement strand
ATATATAGAAAATGTGGTGAAAAAGTTGGATCACTAAAAATTGCATCCCTAATATTTAGTAATGTTTTTGTAGATAAAACAACAATTCATCCTTCATCTCTTAACATAATGTAATTCATAGTATAAATAATACAGCGTGAGTAGCACAAGCATGTCAATTTAAAATCAATAGTGAAAATTCAGGGTTTGGAATATGGATCAAACGAAGGGGAAGCAGTAAACGAGGAAGCTTAAGATTTCTGAACTGAACGGCATCAAAAAGTTCAACAGGAGTTCAGTCAGCTGCAGAGGAGGAGGCACATGCCTGTCATGAGGTGAAATAACTGCAAGAGTCCAGTGTTGTTTTTGTTGAGCTGTCACTGGGACAGTTTGAGGCAACAGCCTTTCAAAGATGATCAACTAGCAGCTACACATTAGCTAGCAAATGGAGGAGATAACTGTGTGTTCAGATATGTACCAAATAACCTAAATCATTTGGTGTTTGTTAATTTCTGTCATATATTTTGCAACACTTCCCGTGATGTCATAGGACACTGATTTACAAGCTTGAGGGTCTGGTAATTATAATTAACCATTTAAAACTAACTCTGTTTTGCCCTGAATAGGTGGAGAGGACCACCTAAAGTGGGAGCTTACGCTAATAAAAGAGCTACACATGTTCCCATAGCCAAGAATAGCGTAGGCCAATAAAACCTTTCTGTCTATATTGCTGGTCCTATTCACTGTTGCTTTCTCCAGCTCTTTCCCTCTCTTTCTCTGTCTCTCACACACACACACACACACACACACACTCACTCACACCTGCCAAACACAATGCCTCTTTCAGTTGATTTATTCCTACGCAAGCCTGCTGAGTGTCGTGTGTTTTGAAGATTTAGTAATATCATCACTTGAAATGTTTATGGCTTTGAAAGCAAAACAAACAAAAAAAAAGTTATTTGATAAACTAACCGACAGCAGATTATCTGAAAACATATGCAGACTGATTATCAGAAAGATAACTAATTGAATTGAATGCAGTGATTCACTTATCTGTGGACAGATAGAAGAGGACAGATTAGAGAAAAAAGACAAAAGAGCAAGATACTGGAGAGAAGAGAAGAGAAGAGAAGAGAAGAGGCCTTGTTATGGTGGCTGGCTGTTTAGGGCCAAACAGAGCAAGGTGACACCAGGGGCAGGGGGCTGACCTACAAACCGCCAGTAACCCCCACACCTGCATGGACACATGGACACACACGGATACAAAGACACGTACACCAACCCAGACACACAAACACGCACACACACACACGCACACACACTAACTTATTCACACATGATTGCCCACGACACCAGCTCCTCTAGACCTGCCAAAAGGCCACCTTTTGACCAACCGATAATACCATCTGTTAGGCAAAACACTAGTGCTTTGTAATTGTTCTTTCTCATAGACTTTACCAAACAATCAGATACATACTGCCAGGGATTGAAAACAGCGTTTTACTGAAGACTTCAAAGGAGAGCTATGTGAGAGAGGTTAGAGGTGAGGGCCAAAATGGAGGGAGAGAAGAAGTATGTGATTTGATGAAAACAGGCAGGAGCAAAGAAGGGAAGAGAAAGGGGAAAAAAAAGGCAAGAGAGAAAAAAAGACAATGAGAGCAATGTGTTTAATGTTAGTTATTGATGTTAGTATAATGAATCCAAATAAAAAAATACAGATTTTAAAACTATTTCTAAAACCAAAATTCAAATATAAACGTTCAATTTCAAACCAGCGTTCAATTGTCTTTTGAAGGTTATTCTTTTATTAAGTTTAATTCATTCACCAGATTCTAAAATGAGCATGACCAATTAAAATTTATTGAGTTTAAATATAATTTCTACTGGCACTGATCTCTTAGCATGAAGCAGGCCTGTGACCACTCCAAAACACTTTGATGATGGGAGAATGAATGCATATTAGTAACCAGTGATGGGCAGCAACACATTACTTAATAACGTGTTGTAACAGTAATGTGATTACTTTTTTCAATAATTAAATCACAGTTACTAATTCAAGTACCCCTAGGTTACTTTGACATATGAGGGCCGGCTTGTTTGGTGGGACGGTGGGTTAAATCAGTTTGGCCTCTCTATGCTCAGTGGACCGACTGGTCGGGGACGTGCTAGCTTGGCACAGAGGCTTGAGGTAGTTGGAGGCTGTTAGCCAGCCTAAAAGAGGAAAAATGCAACTCCATACTCCAAAGTTATCTTATTCACATGTTGTATGTTGTTAGCTGGCTTGCTAATGTTAGCAATAGCTACAGCTACACTCAGGAATCACGCAGCTGAAGTTGAGACTTCTGAAGAGTTGTGTGCAGTCACCGAGGCTAAGCTGCTGGATTTCTGTTGAGTAGTTTGTAAAGTAATGTCATTACTTTTTCAATGAGTAAGTGTAATGAGTAATTGACTACAGTTTTCTAGTAACTTGCCCAACACTGGTGACACATGAACATGGTGTCCTACAGTATAGTTAGGGGCATCTTTGCTGACCTCTTGCAGAATGTGCAGCTTAAGTTTCTGATGTTAACGAAGCCGGACAGGAAGGAGGGACAACGGGACACAGGGAGGGAGGACAGAGTTGGGCAGGAGTTGAGTCGGATGGGGGAGGTGATGGGAGCAAAGCGGGGTGTCGGAAGGGTGGCGGGGGGGCATGAGGGTCTACTAGGGGTGAGTGGCGCAGTGGGATAAGAGCGTGGGGAGTTCATGCCCCCGCCAGGCCCTTTTCGCACTGCATAAACAAAGAGATTACAGTGAGAAGGGGCTCCGCGCCGCTAACAAGCAGGGGCACCACACACACATTTAAACACGGACACACAAGCACACACACACAATCACATGCATATAGGGATCGTACACACACACACGCATATAAAGACATAAATGCACACACAAACAAGGAAAAACTCGTGCAAACAAACGTGCACACGCAAACACAACATGAACACAATAAACTGACACACACAACTAACAAGAAGCATCACAACATAGTGGCGCCACCTGTCTCCTCTTCAGCAATTAATGAGCTCCCAGTTCCCGGGATGCTACAACGAGGTGGCAATTAGCAGGGAAAAGAAAGGGGAAGTCATGAAATGAGGGTGAAAAACAGACGACAGGAGGGGGGTAAGGGGTTAGGAGAAGAAAGAGATGAATAAAGGAGAGAGAAGACAGAAAACAGATAGAAGGGATAAATATAGAGTAATAAAGAGAAAATCAAGACTAAGGATTTAAAAACTAAAATTTGAACATTGTATGGCAAAAAAAGAAATACCCATTTACCCAAAACAAGTTTGCACCAGAAAGTTGAAATATCTGTACAATGTTAGTACTGCCATTGTTTTACTATCTCTTGTATAGTTTGCAGCCATTACTTAATTTCAAAGGGTTGTTTGTTGACACGGAGAGGTAAAAAAAAGAAAAAAGAAAGGAGTGCAAATCCTGAAAAGCACAACATTTCTTTGCAGAAAAATGATGTTACTGTTGGGTTGTGAGTCACTAATATAAGTAAAAGTGTAACAGTAGCACAAGAGGCACATGAGTCGAGGTGAGTAAAAACATTGGCTAAAAAGAGTTGAGGTTAGGGGTAGGTGAAAGGAAGAGTGTACCCATCCACTTCCACACTTTCTACTACAATGTTAGATATTTTGCAATACCTTTGGGTGTATGGGCCAGACATTTGCATTTCAAGACAAAAAAATATATATATTCTTTTGGAATTTGATCATTTGAGTTAAACCAATCAATTTGAAGAAAGCCCCCTAAGGGATGTGAAGAGTGTGGAGGAAATATGAAATGCGGCAGGATGACAAGGATCATGATAGAAAATGTGGAAAAAATAATGGAAAAAAAGGCCGGAGCTGTTAAAATGACTGAAATAAGACAAATGTTTAAAATGTGAAAAAAGTACAGTAAAAGACAAGAGAAAGAAGTTCAGATGTGACGTTAATTCCAATGCAAGGTCAGCATGTCGTCACATTATAGCGCAGCATTTTGTTTTGCTTTCTGTCTCCTGTTTGTGTTTATATTGCCATCTATCACGACCTCTCTGACTCGGTCTCTTTCCTTCTGTCATTCAGTCAATCTTTGTTTCCTGTTTCTCTCTCTTAAATACATGCACACACACGCACACATTCTTTTGTTTGCCACCTGATAACAGGCAGTCGTTCATACCGCCTCCTGACCCCTATGACCCCTGAACCCTGAGACCTAAATACGGAACAAGAACTGAGAGACTGGTCACGCATTTGCTGAACAGTGATGGCTCACGCAGACACACGCACACACAAAAGCTACAGAGAAGGAAAACCACACTCTTGTAAAAGTACCACCGAAATTAAAAGGCCCTTCAGGAACAGAGAACGAATGAATGATGAAAAAAAAAAAAAAAAAACACAGAGGCATCTGCAAATATTAAACTGGCATTCAAACTGTAGGCGTACATATCCTCAGATGCTTTGCATTGTACATGAATTAAGCTTTTTCTTCACAGTTAGCAGAATTGGATTTTGCATAACTCCATTAGTCTGTCAAGTTTAGTTTCAATAAAGTTGCAGGTTTGGATGTCTGGATGAGCTCCACTTGGAAGACACAATTTTGAAGCTTTAGAGCTGCTATAGGTTTTCTAAGTTGAGATTTTACGTCTGGTAATATGCAACTCCATTCAAGAAACATTCAAGAATTTAAAAATCACTGATAATAATAGCATATTAAGTTATTTACTTGGCTTTGAAGCGTGGGTTTTTTTACATTGTCAGTGAATTTTGTGCACATCGAGTGTGTGAGTTAAGGACAGAGAGAAGTGTATTCACCTTTCTGTTTGTGTTCAAAAATATGCAGATTTCAGCCACAGTGCAAAAAACAATAATTTTGTTTATGTGTAGTGTGCGACAGTTTTTTTACAGTTGTTTTCATACATTGTATTATTACATGTATTTGCTATTTAAAGCTAACTGTCATCTACAGTTATGTGAGTGGTTAATATTTACAGTATTTACAGGTACGGGAGTAAGTTACTAGTTAGTTTGAAAAGTAATTTCCACGGACAATAAGGAATGCACAATACACACACACACTTGTACACACACCAAGGCATGATGCATTATAAGACAAGAAAGAAAGGCAGAGGCAGACCCACAAAGCACACACACTCATTTGCGTGTCCCCACTATATCCAACCCATACCATGTCCACAGACACACACACACACACACACACAGGGCAGGTGTGGGGTCAGTGTTAGGGTCAGTAGCCTCGGTCCAGCTCCCAAATATAGAGCATCCACTATTCGGGGATCCTTAAGTTCAGCGCAGGTTCTCGTATGACCACCATGGACCCTTTATGTACTGAGAGAAACAGACATACCTAACACACAAAACATGCATTCATTCATGCATACACTCACACGCACACCGCTCCAGCACAGGTATTCACACTGCACTGCATACATACGTGTATGTAAATGAATACATGTGGACAAAACACAAGAACACGTTCACACATACACAGGCGCACACACACACACACACACACACACACACACACACACAGCGTTACACCCTCTGTTAACCTAACACGTCATTAAGATCTCTATCATCCTGCTATCTGAAAACATGAATGCTCATTTCCTCTCTCGCCCACCCCCCCAAACCCTTCACCCATACCAACTTTTTTTTCCACATTTCTCTTCTTCTGTTTCTCCTTCTTTCCTGACTCCCACCATCTCTCTCTCTCTCTCTCTCTCTCTCTCTCTCTCTCTCTCTCTCGGAAGAGACTATTCACAGTGTCCATTCAGTGTGTAACAGAGGACCTCTTCTATAGCTGAAACATAAGACTGACACTCTGACCCCTCAGGATGACCTCTGCACTCCAAGCTAACGGCTCTGACACGTAGAAACATGCCTGTACGCGTGTGTGCGTGAGCATTTGTTGCACGTGGAAGCTGCAAGCTGATCGTCTTTACCTCTTCTGGCTGTGCGGTCGGCAGTGTGAGTACGTGTCTGCACTGCTTGTGCAAATGTGTGTGTATACTAGAGAGAGAGATTTCAATGCTTCACCAGAGTCTACCAATTAAGTATTTAACTTTATACTCTCAAAAGAGCAAATATTGAGATGATAAGCTGGGTTATACTCAGCTCATGCCAACTCATAAATAAGAATAAAATCTAATAAGAATATCAGTTCCCCATCAAATCCACAGTAACAAATGGGACAAATAGCTTTTGGCTGTAGGTATATAAATATTATTAATACTAATATTAGTTCATAATTTGTTGAGGCAAACTCAGAATTTACTTGCAATGCTGAAAGGGTGAATGATCCATCAAATGGAAAAAAGAAATCCTAACGAGAAGCAAATGACTGCAGAAAAGCATCTGATCTGAACATCAATCGCACGTCTGTTTAACAAATGGCAGAGAGACAGCTTTTCAAGTCATGTGCTAAGTTATGAATAACACTGCCTGAGCTTTTGCAAGCTCTTGATTAGCACAGCATGCTTTAAAAGAGGACATTGTTACATTAGAAATCACATTGAGAATATCTGTTTCAGTCCGACTTCCCTTTATCAAAAGCTGCAAAAATGCTCCAAATCCAAAATGTCAGGAATTGTGCTGCGATTGAAAAGGAAAAGCAAGAAAAAACAGGCAAAAATCAGGAACCATCATTCTTAGAGACTCACTTTCTGTGCACATATGAAAGTACAGCAACACACACAAACACACACACACACACACACACACACACACACAGCTAGTTGTGTTAAGAAAACCCAAATTCAATTTCCCTATGACTGGAAGCGCATGC
The DNA here is from genome assembly GCA_008360985.2 of Macquaria ambigua. Classification (NCBI taxonomy): domain Eukaryota; kingdom Metazoa; phylum Chordata; class Actinopteri; order Centrarchiformes; family Percichthyidae; genus Macquaria; species Macquaria ambigua. The sequence continues at coordinate 10,356 of VMKM01004425.1, read as the reverse complement.
CTGTACAAAAATATTGCAACACACAATCTAATTTGATTGTGTGTGTGTGTGGGTGGGTGGGTGTGTGTACATGAATGTATGCATGCATCAGTTTGAGTGTCGCACTGCACTGTTGGTCAGAGAATTTTGAGGACATTCCTTCACATTCTTATATTAAATCAAATGCTCTTATTGATTCCACATGATGTCAATTTGTATGGAGCGTATGGCGTTACATTAAAAGATATCCTCACATTATACCCACCTCTCATTGTATCATTGTAGCACGCTAATGGATAAAGCAGTGATAAGGTTTTGCTTGGGGTTTTGGCAGTGTCGTATTACTTTTAAAAGGTATTGATTGTTGATGATCACATGTGCATTTCATCTTTTCATTTCATGATCTGGGTGGTCTTTTATACATTCCTGCAGCTGCAGCCTTGCTACAGAGCTGTTAAACTGTGCATTCAGTCACGATTGTAATAAAATCAGATGGGGAAACAACTTTAGCTCAATATCTAATGAATGGTCTGTGTGTGGCACAGAAACTATAATTGATGGACTTGAATTAACCCGCTTCATTTTCTATTCAACATTTTTGAACATTGCAAAACAAACCTATACATGAGGAAAGTGAGTGTCATAGTGTCTCTTCTCTTTCTTCCACATTGATAAAATATAGTGCAGCTAAATTAAAATCAGTGGTTAGCTTTATTCCTCATGTGTCATGTTCAGCTTATTTGTCTAAATCTTTTTAGTAAAGCAGTTACGTTAAGGTATCAACAACAGCTCAAGTCATTCAATGTAACTCAATCTAGTGTGCGTGTGTACGTGTGTACTGAGGATACATTAATGCATTTGTACTGATTTGTACTAATGAAGTGGGTCCTTCAGGTACAGCTGCAGGAATGTTGGCATTGCACTAGTAATCCACAACATTTTAAGGCTGACCACAGCAATATCTAAACCCGTAGCTCCAACCCATATGAAGGTTGGGAGCAGGTTTGTGGAGCCAGTTAATTCAGATAACCCCTGCATGGTTTTATTGTAACCAACTCACTGAGGCTTCCTCTCCTTTTTTACCGTTCCCCCCTTTAAATATTAAAAAATGACCTGCTGACAAGTGCCATAAAATCCATATTCTGATGTCTTCCTATAGCTGCTACACAATAGTGGCATTCCAGTGGTTTGTCAGTGAAAAGCTTTTAATATGAAGCAACAACAGAGGCTGAGGTAGTCGCTGGAACATTATTGGTTATTCTAGAAGATCGGCCTGTGACATTTAATAACAAGCTCCTGTCTTCTCATCTAAAATGCCTGGAGCTCTCCAGGTACGTTGGTCCAGCTCAGTATCAGGTGCAGCGAATAGATGAGGCCCTGAACTAGTAAAGCACAGCTTCACATACACAAACACACATGCATGCACACATTTGGCTCCATACCTCGGCCTTCAACAATGCCACATTTGTCTAACAGCTGATCTCCATATGATAAGAGATAAAAGTATATTAGGTAGGACACCCACACACACACACACACAATCATGTCCTCAGATGGTTATCGTATTTACATAATCATTAGTTGTGGGTGAGACTCTGTCACGATCTGTGTGGTGTTCCCTGTGGTATTAGAAGCAATTACTGTCTGAGAGATAAGCAAGCGTGCACACACATACACACAGTATATGTGTTTACAGGGCATGCATGTGCACATACAAACACACATGCATACAAATACTCATGCGCACTGAAAGGGAGAAGTTATTTTAGTTAATGACAAGGAAACAAAAGCTAACACAAAACAGACACAAAACACAGCAACACAATGTTACAAAACTCTAATTTGTTTTCAAAATTGCGACACAGACCAAAGCACACTACATGCACACGCTCACAGCCCACAAACACACCCACACACACACACACACCCACACACACAAAATCCGACCCCACTGCCCCTCCCCATGGCTTAGAGAAATTACTGCCACCTGAAGCGGAACCCTGTCCATCATGCGGAGGCCCCCCAAAGCCCCACAGGTGTCCTTTAACATGTCCAAAGGTCCCCTCCTCCCCCCACGGCTCTCCATGTGGCCATTCATCTGGCTGCATCCCCGGGGGGATAACCTCACAGCTAAACATGCACATGAATTACTCTGCAGTGAAGACACAGCTTGATGCTTCCAACACTTTGACGAGACAATCAGACTATTAAATGTAGATCTCACATAATGAATTTTAAGTGTTTTTTTTTTTGGAGAGAACAGTATTGTTCCTCACAAAACACAAATTTATTATTATTCTTGTTGCACTCTTGTTGTCATCAAATGCCTTTTAGCGTATGCTGTACAGATTGACTCCAGTTCCGTTACTGTAGTTCACATGCTCTATTGTTCTGCTTCTCATCTCCCCTTGTGAGTGTTTTTTTTTTTAAACAAGTTGACCCATAGCCAGGAACCAAAGAACATATCACTTCATCCTGATCAGACTTGTAGCGTGAAGATGAACACAATAAGTTATAAGAGACAGGTGGAAAACACTCCAAACCACAAAGACCAACTATGTGTTTCTCAACCATACATCTGCTGGCTGTGGTTTAAAGAATTGTTGCTAAACAAAACCGCATTTGTTTAAAATGGAGAGAAATGGAGCAATCACCAATTTTCGCTAAATGGCATTCAAGTGAAAAGCACCCAAGAATCGGCCAAATCCAGTCACTCCACATTAACAGGCAGTGGGCTGACAACATAATACACATGGCAACAAAGAAATGCTTTTCCATTGTGGCTCACAGTTCTCTACAGTGAAAGCATACAGTGATTTTTTTATTGCCAAAGCTAAACAAAATAAAGTTATACCTAAGAGATTGACTGAGACCAAAACGGAAAGAAAAAGTTACAGTCACAAAAAGGACAGTTGTGCAGGTAATCAGGCAGGCAGGCAGGCATGACGGCAGCCACAGACAGACAGAGACACAGACAGCGAGACAGTCAGACTTTTAGAATAAACACCCGAGCTCCCAGAGTCGCACAGGAAGAAATTCTTTTCTTTGATGTCAAGCCATGTGACCTCGCAGCAGTCTGAGGAATTGAAGCGCCGTCCAAACAAACGTCAACACCGCTAACACCCTCAAGGTCGGTGTGTGTGTGTGTGTGTTTCGGTCTAAATTTTAGTGTGTGCACATGTAATGTGTGTATGCGCGCTGAGAAGATGGGGAGGGATGTGTGTCCCAAACTTGTGGGCTTGGTATGTCAGTTATGCATTTTCCAGACTATTCTTTTTTTCTCTATAATCTTAATGCAGAGAAGATTTAGGAGACGCATAACTGGTTCTTAAACAGTAGCCAATATTTTTCTGCTCTGACCTGCCTGCATAAAAAAAAATCAGACCCAGTTTCCTTAAAGTATATTTTAGGTTGTGTATTTTGAAGCCAACATCTGCAGATGGGATATAGTGCTGTGTACTGGGAATGTTGACCATATGGACCTCGATGATTGAGCAGAGTTTATCCTTTACACCAGTAGGGGCTTTAGTTTGACTTGTTGGGAACTATGCTTATTCGCTTTCTTGCCACAAGTTAGATGAGAAGATTGATACCACTCTCCTATCTGTCCATTAAATATGAAGCTACAGCCAGCTAAGGCGATTGCCTGAAGTCCTGTTGCCACTGTGAGGTTGCTAGGCAACCAGCAGAGACTCCGGGAAGTCACTGCTTCCAGCCAAGAAACGGACAAGCACACAGCAAGATGTAATGTGTTTATTATTGAGCTTCAGAGGTGCTGGTAAGCCTTTTTTTTTTTTCTTTTCACCTTTGGAGCAAGCTAGACCAACTGTTTCCCCCTCTTTCTAGTCTTTAAAATTAAGCTAACCCTCTCCCGGTTGTAGCTTTACATTTAACGGACAGTTACGAGAGTGGTATCGATCTCCTTATCCGACTCTCGACAAGAAAGCAAATTAGCGTAATTCCCAAAATGTCAAACTATTCCTTTAAGGGAAAATAATCTTTTTCTAAAAACATAATAGCTAGCGGCTACATTAGGTACTACTAGTATAACTGAACAGAACTGTCAGTGGTCACGTTGCATTGTGGGTAATGTAGGTGCCAGGTTTTGACAAGGAAGAAGAATACATGAAATAAAAAAGACGATATCTCCAGTTCTGCTGCAACGATTTTTTTAATTGTCCATCCTGAGTGACATTAAATCTGTGCGGTACTCTTTTAAGACACAAGATCAAGCTTTCACTAAGGCCTTTACAAATAAATCCTCTGAGAGTAGGGATATATTTTGCACACAAGCCTACAGCTCTCCTCTGTACCGACATCTTGTGGCAGAGGAGGTTTGGAAGTAATTAGTTTGTTTTCATGACAGGCCTTAGTTTGGACGATCACAAGTTGTTGCACTAAAACTGTTTACAGTACTAAGGATAGCTTATTATCTCAAATGAACAGGTTCCAAACACTGACTAAAATCGTATTCATGCTTTTGTGAAAACTTTTGTGAGTTTCCACCTTACTGTCGTCACTGCAGTACACATGCCAGTGTTCTTTCTGTTTTGGCTCATCGCAGCTGAATGACTACAGAGACAACAGTGCTACACTTTGAATACAATCCTCTCACTGCTGGTAAACAGTGGTGTCCCATTGCAGCAGTTTATTTAGGAGTCTGTTCTAGCCCAAACAGGGATTATGACAAAGCCCACTGCTCCCTCTTTTAGACCACTAAGTACTTTCTGCTGCTGTTGCTGCTGAAGGTAGCACCAACAAAAGCTAATGGCTAAAATGGTTCAGGCATGAGAGGAAAAGAAATGAGAGGAGGAGGAGGAGGAGGAGAAAAAAAGAAGGTGAAAGAGAGAGAGAGACAAAGTGACAGAGAGAGAGAGAGAGAGAGAGAGAAAATGGGTGGCAGTGAGAGCAACTGCGCTTACAGTAAAAGTGTCATCACAGCAGCTCACACACAGCGACGAGTGAGCAGCACTTGAGATCTGTCTGATAAAACCTTGCCTTGAGCGACTGAGCGGAACCTAATAATGTATTTACTGCATGCTTGAAACTTAGTAAAAGCTCGACTACAAAACACTTTCCCTGGTTTTAACATACTACAAAGTGGAAAGGGGGAAAAAACACCCCGAGACACTAAACTTGACATGCATAACTTGAACGTAAATGTTTAGGAGAAAAAAAAAAAAGACGTCTTGCAAACTTTTAACTTGAATTGTCTGTTGATGTTCATCTCATTGTAACAGGTAAAAGAAAACCATAAGTATGGTGCCCTTGGGGACAAACAACATACATCCCCAGTCACTGCTGGACCCACAAACTCTTTGGATGGTTTAGTCTTGTCCATGGGGTTGTTTTTGAGGTGTTATACTGTGATATGTGTATCCAATCGAATGCTAATATCATGCATGAATATTAACTGCCGTGTCTTTTTATACTCTTATGTTTTAATCCTCTTTACTCATCTCATATAAGTAATTTTAAGGCCTCATCGTTTAATGTCAGCTGCTCAAGTTAAAAAGAGTCATTCACCATTCTAACAGCAATTCAAATGTCAATATGGAAACCCCTACGGTGATAAAGCCAAAGCCTGCAATGGAAATTCACCTATTTTATAATGTCTCTCAGGAGAAATAATAGGAACAAGAGCATTTATCCACTGAAGAGAATATTTATGCACAATCTGGTTGGTATCTACAACAAATGCACAACAGAAGTCCTTGGAGTGAGTTGTAATGGAAAAGCACAAGGAAGCTTCTTTTTTTCCATTTACAAGTTCATGACTTCACCAATAGCTACTTCCCTCTTCATTTAGACTCACACACTTGTATACACACACACACACACACACACACACACACACACACACACCTTCTCCACTACTCAGCGTGTCCCTCAGGGTAGAGCGCCGTCATGTTGAAAGATGCTGTTGCCAGCGCACCTGTGTGTATGCACGAGGGTTCACGTGTGCATTTCCTTGTGTGTATATGCGTGTGCGGGTGTATATGTGTGCATGTGAAAACACCTTCTCATGTTTCAGCAGTAATGGCCCTGCTGAAACATGTGTCTCCCACTCAAAGGTTCCAGGCTGTTGTTTAATACAGACACCACACAGCAGTGTTTCCTCAACAACTGGGGAGTCAGGGTGGGTCGCCTAACCTAAAGAGTGCAGGTGATTTATAACCTCAAATAAGTTTCATTGAATTGGTTGGATGAGTGCATCATAGCTCAAATAGTGTACTGCACTGAGAAATTATATTATTGTTATTTCTATTATATCATATTATATAAGTTTTTGAAACTACACAGTAAATTCCCCAGTGTAAAATATGCAGTGTCAAAGTACATGGACTCTTTCAGAGTTATTACAACAACAGCTCGAGTAAGATGCCCCCCAGTGTTGGTGAAAATGTTCGTAGTTAAAAGACGTGGTGTAAAAAGTACTCTGAAAAGCCCCGCCCACCTCCTTCTCGTTTCAAACGGACCAGAATTTTCTCAGCTCCATTTTCTCCTCGTGGAAAGACAGCGGTAAGTTTCTCCTAATCACCTATTAAACCAATTATTTGGCATTTCAACATAAGCAGCATATTAGAATAACTTTATATTGTTGTTCACCATACACTCCAGCTGGTTTTGTGTCTTAAAATACCGAATTCCAAAGGGCTAACGGGACTGAGTTGATGGCTAGCTTAAATGTACGAGCAACATTAAGCTAATTAACGCTAACTAGCTAATGGCAAACTAGACTAATGTTGGCAAGAGGTAACATTAACGTTGTCAATGTGTAGAGGTGATTGTGTTGTATTCTTTGTAACGTCCATAGATTCCAGTAAAATAGCAAAGAATAATGTGTGGGGAGTTGGCTAAACTAGCTAACGTTAGCTAATGTTACGTTTCGCGCGCGGGCAGTCCTACAAGGATTAACACTAACTAGAAGATGTAACGGTAACGTAGCCTTAACAAATTAGTTTCGTATGAATTAGTCACTGCATATAATCAGGTAATTTTTGGCTAGTTAAACTAAATGAGGAGTTTTCAAACTAGAGTTACTTTACTGTTAAATTACTTTCGCAGCCCTTTCTAATGTGTGTTTGGCAGTAGCTAGTTAAATTTAACTTGACAGTGTTTTCGTTACCACGAAATAAAGACAGACTACTTTTATTTCACGTGGACATGACAGGAAAATTAGCATCAGCCACCAGCCAAATGCTGGTCAAATATGATAGTGGCTGGTTGATTTCAGACACACAATAATGATTTACTATTGAGTGGCTGGTGAATTTGAACATTTATCTGTTAGTGGTTGGTAGATGTTCACATTTTAAAAAGTTAGTTTCCAACCCTGGATATAATATTTCAACCACAGATGGTCTTCCTCATGTAAAAGTAAAGAAGTGAACACACCTGTATTTAATAGGCAAATAGGCAATATTGTTGCATAGTGAATTTTATCAATGTGTCCCTTGGATAAAAGTCAAAACGACAAACTGTGAAACAGGTAGAATGGCAAATTGCTGTGAAGCTAATGGCAACACATAGTGGTAGTTCTTTAAAATCAAAAAGTCAATGTATTTAATCAGGTTTATACCCTGATATAAGCTAGCTGACTTTATTTCCCCTTTATTCCTTTTATTTTTCTACTTTGTTTTTCAGATTTGTCCGTTATGTGCTATGGTCCGGTGATGGTAAGTAACATATTAGATAAGTTAATATTAACATTAGTCTTTGCTTACATGCATGTCAAAATGGTTTCTGCTTGCACATCTCAGAGACTCTACAAAGCCTAGTGGCTTTAAATTTGAAAATAGACTAATTCTGATAGTGATTTTTAAAGCCCAAATCGACCAATACGATTTCCCCGTCTACTGTAACATGCCAGAAGGAGCTGATGCTACTGTCAGAGTAGCTTTGTGTTGTAGGTCATACTACAGATTCAGTTTTAATGTTTTTACAGATACCATCATGTTGATTAAAACAAAGATCGATACCGAACAGAAATATGTCAAGATCAGTGAACCAAGCCTGGATGAATTCCTGAATTCTGGTAAGCCATCAGTAACACGCCATTGTAAATACAAAAGGAAAGTGGATGTGTCAGTTCATGACTTTTGTGATTGACGATTGTTCTACCGTTTGAAAATAATCTCTCACTTTCTGGCAAGCTACCTTTTGGGCATCTCCAGAGGTCACAGCAATCAAGGGCTGACTTTTGTTGGTCGGCTTAGTTGAGTTTTGTTTCTCACCTAACTGGTGTGGTATCTAGGGATCACTGTTTTTTTGAAAGTTGAGTAATGAAAGTTGGTAGGCCAGACAGTGTGACCAGATCAGTGGCATGGTCAAAAGGTATAACTGAGGGCATTTCGGGGGTATACCCTTTGTTAATCTTGAGCATTTCATATAGAATGACTCTCTGTGTTTTTTCCCTAAGCTTTCATGAAGTTCTCCATCCCACCTGTCAGTGAAGGCATCAGAGTTTATGATGAGACAGGAACTGAGGTGGATGCAGACGTATTTCAAGAAGTAGCACAGCTACCCAACGCTGGTGTATTTACTATCAGATTTGAGAACGGTAAACTTATTCTCTCTTGATTCCCATTTCTTTCAGCATAGTCCATGGAATGTTGACTAAGACACTTTTTACACTTTTAGATTGTGAAAAAAAACGACAAATGGTAGGTGTTTATTTGCTTATTTTTTCTCTCCTCCCTCTTTCTCCTGAACTGCACTTAGGTTCCCGGGGAACAACTTCATCCGCCAGTCCACTGCCTGATGTCCTAACCAATTCAGCGCTGGAACTTTCAGCCTGCAGCTCTGATGATACAGTCATCCTGGATGAGGATTACAGCCCTTCCAGAAAACGGCAGAAGGGGGATAAAGATGCCAGACATGTAAATTGATGTGTAAAATGTGTTTGTTGTGACAGCTTCCTTTGGGGATTGCACACATTTTTGATTGTTATATTTTTTTGGGTGTATTAACTGTCAATTGTTCAATATTGTTTATTTTTTGTGTTTCACAGTTGGTTGAATCAACACTGACCAAGAAACCAGGTGGAGACCGTATTGTCAAGGAATACAACCGGACGAAAGGTCTGACTGACTCCTCACGGCGACAGATGGTTAACATCCTCGCTGCAGATATGACTGAAACTCATGGGTAATTCGGATGTCTTTTTTTTCAAGCAGAACTTTTCTTCCATGCTTGTGACATTTGACATGTGACAATACATTTCTTCCATGCTCGTGGGGAAAACATCAATATTTATTAAGTGCCATTCTTTAATTCTCATTGCTCTGAAACTTATTGTAAGCATTGAAATGAATAGACCTATTTACTTTGCTCTTGTCAGGACGGCACCGCCACGGCATGTGAGAGAGATGTATGCCCGAGGCATAGTTGCCCTGTTCCCTTACCTGATGGATCCATATTCCAAAAATGGATATGTAAGCCTTTTTAAGTGTTCTTGTTATTAGACAGTTGAGAGCAAATTATTCCTACTTTAGGCCATACTGAAGAAATAAAGAAGAAAAGGCCACCAATGCAAGTAAATATTATAACACCAGTGCGCCCGAATTTAATTTACGGGTTGCACAACTTAAAATTAGATTGCAGACTAAAATGGTTGCGCTTTAGAGACCTGATGCATACTATGAAAATAGTGAATTGCTATTTCCAGTGTCCAAAACATTTAGATCACACAAGTTATCCTGTATTGCATTTATCCAACTTCATAATTTTAACCAACTGCTGCTGTTTTCATAACTAATGATCCTGTTAAAACTTTGAAGGAACATTTCTATGATGGTGAAAGTGGCAGTGGTTACTTAGCATGGAGGCTCAAAACCATCCAGAGGAAAAGTGCTTCATCAGAGAGCAGAAGGTCATCAGGTCAGCTGACTGGTGGAGGGCCGACAGCTAGAAGAGATGCTGCATTTAGTCCTGCGATGGCCCTGAGTGAAGAGCAATGCAGGGAGGCCATGTCCTTCATGAAGCATTCTTCTGATGAGGCTGCTATCAAGCAGAAGATGAAGATGACATTCGAATATCGTTGCAATATGGTCCTCGACGAAGAGAAATCCTCAGATGTCTTAACAGAATTTCCACGCTTCAAAGACGTCAAAGGCCTGGTAATTGAGTATTTTACAGAAAAATATGCATTAGGCTATACAAATATAAATTAATGTTAACGGCAACACTTTTGTCCCTATTGGGAAAGATGAAATAACAAGTATAACTGTCTCCACTTTCCTACACATTTGGTGCCCTCTCGCCATCTTTCCTTGTGTTGCTGTACCTGATTGTATCTACAGTCTGGACAATTCAACTCCAACCAATATCAAATTCCAAACTTAATGTAGTAATATAAAACCATAGAGATTTCAT
>VMKM01004424.1:0-17182 GCA_008360985.2 Macquaria ambigua | reverse complement strand
AAGAGCAATATTATAATAGCAATACTAATAATAAGAACAATAGCAGCAGTGGGTGCAGAGCAGGAGCACGGGGGCAGCAGGTGCAACCATAGATCCAGACTCTACGGCTCCGGAGGCAGAAACACCTGCAGAAAGCAACAGAAGGAGAGAGAGAGAGAGAGAGAGAGAAAGCACACAACTACGGGAAGAAGTTGAATTAGTAACAAGCATTGATGGGATATGAGGGCGTACAGATGGATAGGAAGAGGAGGAGAGAGGAGAGAGGAGCTCAGTGCATCATGGGAAGTCTCCCAGCAGTCTAGGCCTATAACAGCATAACTAAGGGGTGGCTCAGGGATCACCTGAGTCAGCCCTACTATAAGCTTTATCAAAGAGGAAAGTCTTAAGCCTACTCTTAAATGTGAAGAGGTTGTCCGCCTCCCGTACACAAACTGGGATCTGGTTCCACAGGAGAGGAGCTTGATAGCTGAAGGCTCTGGCTCCCATTCTACTTTTAGAGACTCTAGGAACCACAAGGAACCCTGCATTCTGGAAGCGCAGTGCTCTAATGGGGTAATAGGGTACTATGAGCTCTTTAAGATATGATGGTGCCTGACCATTAAGGGCTTTGAAGGTGAGGAGAAGGATTTTAAATTCTATTCTGGATTTTACAGGGAGCCAGTGTAGAGAAGCTAGTATTGGAGAAATATGATCTCTTTTCCTGGTTTTTGTCAGTAAACGTGCTGCAGCATTCTGAATCAGCTGGAGAGTCTTAAGGGACTTATTGGGGCAGCCTGATAATAGAGAGTTGCAATAATCCAGCCTAGATGTAACAAATGCATGGACTAGTTTTTCTGCATCTGTTTGAGACAGGATGTGCCTGATTTTTGCAATGTTACGTAAATGAAAAAAGGCAGTTCTTAAAGTTTGTTTTATGTGGGAGTTAAAGGACATATCCTGATCAAAGATAACTCCAAGATTCCTTTCGGTGTCGCTGGAGGCCAGGGCAATGCCATCTAGAGAAACTATATCTTTAGATAATGTGTTTCGAAGGTGTTCGGGGCCAAGTACAATAACTTCGGTTTTGTCTGAGTTTAACGTCAGAAAATTGCAGGTCATCCAGGTTTTTATGTCCTTAAGGCATGCTTGAAGTTTAGCTTATTGATTGGTTTCATCTGGCTTGATCGATAAATATAATTGGGTATCATTTGCATAACACAATGTATGGAGTGCTTCCTAATAATATTGCCTAAAGGAAGCATATATAAGGTAAATAGAATTGGTCCAAGCACAGAACCTTGTGGAACTCCATGACTAACTTTGGCGTGCATAGAGGATTCATCATTAACATGTACAAACTGATATCGATCTGATAAACAGGATTTAAACCAGCTTAGTGCGGTGCCTTTAATGCCAGCCTCTGCCCCGAGGCTGTCCACCTGAGGTTTCCTGCTCGGCTTCTGCCCCGAGGCCATCCGCCTGAGTCTCCTGTGCCACCTCTGCCCTGCCCCCAGGCCATCCGCCTGAGGTCTCCTTCTCCGCCTCTTCCATGCCCCCAGGCCATCCGCCTGAGTCTCCTGTGCCACCCCTGTCCAGCCCCGATGCCGTCTGCCTGAGGTCTCCTGCACCACCCCTCTCCTTCAGTTCCCAGGCCACTTGTTGGTTCATTCTAGTTACCATGTGCCTTGCTGCTATATTGCTTTCCTGCCTGGTGTTTTGCTTTTGAGCTTCTGCTACCTTGCCTGCCTGCCTGCCTACCTGCCTGCCTGTAAGCAGTCCGTTTAAAAAAATCTTTGAACTCAACCACCCTGCCTGCATTGTCTGCATTTGGGTCCTGTCCTGCTTTTCCTGAATGGGGCATTAAGTTGTATCAATACTTCTAGCATCTAAAACATCAATAACTCTAAACACTCATAAACTATAGCCTATATTATATATAATTTATCGTCATCAATGAACCTGACAGTGAAGATTATAAACAGTATCTTGCCTTAGAAATCAATCATCAAATCAATGTAGTTTTTGCTTATCCTAAAAGTCCAAAGTAAAAGACAAAATGTATCATTTGTAACTGTCCTTCATAACAACACACTTTTTCTGATTTTACAAACTATGGTTAGGGTCAACGCCACATTATTGTTTGGGTTTATTACTTTATTAAGATCAGGGAATATTCTTTGTCATGGTTACAATAATAACTACATGTGTAAGGTTAGAGAACAATCATGGACATGGCTAAAAGAAAACAATGTTGACTGTCAGTAGGACATGGAAAACTGCTGTTTACACCAACCTTCTTCTGTGGACTTTGTGGTTCTATAATAACATCACCTGACTTCCTCTTTTGCTCTGAAGGACAGAAGTCATAATTACTATGGCTAGTAGAGGGTTTTGTCGCTTGAGCGCAAAAATGTTGTTTTTAGGCATTTATTACTGAAACAACTGTGTTTTTTCTTTCTCGGCGGCCAGGCAGAACTTGGCATAACACTGGCAGCCAACCTGTCCTGTAGGACGCAGCTGGTTCTGGAGAGCTGGTCAGCTGGTTGGGAGCTGGTCTGGAGCCAGTCTCCTTCACTCTCATAAAAATGACATCCTTTGTCATTGCCGCTGAGAACAAAACATGGTGCCGTGTTTCTTGCCAAAATGCACATCAGGAGTCATATTCATAGTTTTGATGTCCACCGGCTTGTACCTTTGACTTTTTTTATCAACTTTTTAACACACTTGTTCATGTTTTGTACTGATGATTCAACCAGGAGAGTTACATGTAGATCCAAGCCTTGAAGAGCCCTAACTGAGTCATGTAACATTGTCTTACTACTTCCAGAACCAGAGGCACCTGAAATAGCTCCTCTAAGCACAATAACCATGTGCGTCATGTTGGAGAGGAAATTGGAATGACAGGAAAGTACGTACATGTTTAAAGTACATATCTGTCTTGGTTTCTTTGCCTTAATGCTGACTGACTTAAATGTATATGTTACGAGAATAAAGTTGTAATTTTGAGAAATAGGCTTAATATTAAGAGGAAAGTTGAGATTTTAATACTAAACTTACAGGTTTCACCAATAAGCACCTTATCAGAGAAAATGAAACCAGTTATATGATGTATGAGTCAACAACCAGATGTGTTTTGAAGCAGCAGCTGCAATACAGCTGGGACCTGGTTTTCTCCAAACAGATGAGACCAGAGCTTGTGTGGCTTATTGTTCACACAAATGTTATATTTACCACCACCTATAAAATGCAGTCTATAGTCGCTTCCCTAACCTTTAAATGGGAAGCATCCTGGAGTTGAAAACAGGCCCAAACAGTTTAAAACAGCAATGCAGATCTTGAAATTACATGCTAGGATAAAATCCTACAGTACACAGGTGTTATAAATGCAGTAAGTTAAATACATAGGACATTAGCAAGCATCCAAAGTGCCCACTTATCCTGAACAAAGCACAGTTGACATACTGGATGTGGGCGCGGCTAGACGTTCAACCCCGCCTTCCCGCAGGCTGCAACTACTTGGAAAGGTCTGGCTGAATCCATTATCATTCTGGTATAGGGGAAAAAACGCTATATTGAGATATGGCATTGAATTAAATGCAGATGGAATCACTTCCTTAAATTTAGCTACAGCACTATCAGATATCAGAATCAGAAATCCTTTAATAGTCTCACAGTGGAGAAATTTACATTGTTACAGTGCAGATAAGAGGTAGAATAAAAGATAAATAGGGATATAAATAGAAAAATAATTAAAATTATTAAATAATAAGTAAGAGCACGGTAGGTACACATCCATAAAGTATATGAAGTGTATAAGGTGAATAAAGTGTGTGGTAGTGTATATTTTGCACATAAGTGTTATTATTGCACAACAGTGAGGTAACAGTTCGTCTAGTGGTCTACCAGGGTCCATGGTGGTTGTACAGTCTGACCGCTGCAGGAAGGAAGGACCTGCAGTATCTCTCCGTGAGACACCGCGGGTGAAGCAACCTGTCACACTGCACAGCTGCACAGTGCAGACAGAGTGTCCTGGTGGGGGTGGGACGTGTTGTCCAGCAGGGATGACAGCTTGTCCATCATTCTCCTGACTCCCACCTCCTCTACCGTGTCCAGAGGGCTCCCAAGACAGAGCTGGCCTTCTTTATCAGTTTGTCGAGTCTCTTCCTGTCGGCAGTCGAGATGCTGCTGCCCCAGCAGACCACTCCATAAAAAATGGCTGATGCCACCACGGAGTCAAAGAAGGTCTTCAGGAGTGCCCCCTGCACTCCAAAAGACAGCAGTCTCCTCAGCAAATAGAATCTGCTCTGTCCCTTCTTGTGCTCTGTACAAGAAGGGACAGAGCAGAATTATCTGTCCAGTCCAGTTTATTGTTCAGGTGAACTCCCAGGTACTTGTAAGATTTTACAATCTCAATGTCCGTTCCCTGGATCTTCACTGGTGTGGGGGGAGAATGTTGGCGCCTCCTGAAGTCAACCACCATCTCCCTGGTCTTCCCTGTGTTGAGTTGGAGGTGGTTCCTCTGACACCAGAGCAAAGTCCTGCGTAGTTTCTCTGTTCTCTCTGTCATCCTCATCAGAGATAAGGCCAACAATGGCAGAGTCGTCAGAAAACTTCTGCAGGTGACAGGTTGGTGTATTATGGGTGAAGTCTGCAGTGTAGAGGGTGAAGAGAAACGGTGCCAGAACCGTTCCCTGGGGGGCCCCCGTGCTGCAGACAATTGTGTCGGACTGACACTCCCTGGTCTTCACGTACTGCGGACGGTTGGAGAGGTAGTCCAGGATCCAGGAGGTGAGGTGATGATCCACCCCGGAACTCTCCAGCTTGTCCCCCAGAAACATAGGCTGGATGGTGTTAAAAGCACTGGAGAAATCAAAAAACATGATTCTCACAGTGCTCCCAGCCTTGTCCAGGTGGGAGAGAGATCTCTGAAGGAGGTAGATGACAGCGTCATCCACCCCGATACCAGGTTGATAGGCGAACTGCAGAGGGTCCATCGATGGTCTCACAAGGGGCCGAAGATAGCCAAGGACCAGCCTCTCCAGGGTCTTCATCAGCTGTGATGTCAGCGCCACCGGCCTGTAGCTATTGAAATCCTTGGGGTGGGGAGTCTTTGGCACAGGTACCACACAAGATGTTTTCCACAGTAGTGGTACCCTCCCTTGCTTCAGGCTCAGATTGAAGAGGATCTCCACTATCCCACACAGCTGGTCTGCGCAGGATCTGAGGAGCCTTGAGCTGATGCCATCTGGGCCCGCAGCCTTCCTTGCCTTACACCTTCTGAGTTCACTCCTCACCTGGTTCGCTGTGAGGGACAAGGTGGAGGTAGCAGGAGGGGGGGTGGGGGGTGGAGCAGGAGACAGAGTGGATGTGTAGAGTGGTCATGGGCTGGGGGTTGAGGGACGAGGGGGGGTGGAAATGGGAGGGGTAATAGGGCCATGTCCTGGCAGTAAGGACAAAGGAGGTTGCAGCAGGGGGGAATGGGAATGGGCCGGGGGAGGGGTGCCTGGCTGATCAAATCTGTTGAAGAAAATGTTCAAGTCATTCACCCACTTTAGATCCCCCTTGATCTGGGAGTCTGGTTCCTTGTACCCAGAGATGGTTTTTAGGTCTTTCCAGATTCCACTGACATTCCTCTGCTGCAGCTGCTCCTCCATCTTCTTCCTGTAGCTGTTCTTTCCCTCCCTGATCTTCCTCCTCAGCTCCCTCTGTACAATCCTCAGCTCCTCCTTGTTGCCTGACCTGAAGGCCCTCTTTTTGTCCCTGAGAAGAGCCTTTATGTCAGGGTTAATCCAGGGTTTGTTATTCGAGAAGCACCGAGCCGTTTTGGTTGGTACGGTGTTCTCTACACAGAAGTTAATGTAGTCCGTAATACAGTCTTTAAGATTGTTGATGTCCTCCCCATGAGAGTCTGTAAACACATCCCACGCAGTAGAGTCAAAACAGTCCTTAAGGGCTTCCTCAGCCCCCTCAGACCATCTCTTCACAGTGCGCGTGGACATAGACATCAATAGATGTCAATAGACATCTAGTGTAGGAATGTTTGCCTAATGGCGTGTAGTCCAGTAATAGGAATTCAAAAGTTATTAAATAATGGTCTGATAAAAAAAAGGATTCTGTGGAAAGACTATTAGATGTTCAATTTCTATGCCATAGACAAGAACAAGGTTGAGGGTGTGGTTAACAGTGAATGGGTTTATGTACACTGACAGAAACCAATCGAATCTAATAATAAGATAAACACAGCACTAACGCTATCATTTTCATGTAGAAATATGAATATTAAAATCATAACATATAAAATAAAATAATGATTTTATCTGTTTTAAGGACTAAACCTGCTAAGAACTCTGAGAATTTAGATTAAAATTCATAATAAGGTCCAGGAGCTTGGTACACTATAACACAGGGGTTCTCAAACTTATTACTCAAAGGTCCGCATCTGCTTTTTATTCAAGGTCAGAGGTCCGGAATGACTTGCCGTTCAGTCTGGATGCGGACCAAGGTCCGGACTTTGAGAAGTCCTGCTATAACAAATAGAATTGGTTGTAGTGTTTTCCAGGTTGTGTGTGAAAGACTAAGAACAAGGCTTTCAAGCTTTTAATTTAAGTGGTCTGGGGACACCCTCTCTGTGGAGTTTAGGGTGGGTAACTGTGGAAGCGCAGAGAAGTATGTAGGACTGCAACTCTGCCTCCTGGTCTCAACTCTGAGTTGTCATGACTTAGGGCCACTAATAAACTCGGCCAGATTTCTACATATGAGAGCGGCTCCATCCAAAGTGGGTTGAATGCCATCTCTCCTAATCAGACCAGGTCTTCTCCAGAAAGGCCGCCAATTATCTACAAAGCCCACATCATTACCTGGACACCACCTCGACAACCAGCGGTTGATGACATGCAGCTATACATGTTATTACTAGTAAGATTAGGTAGGGGCCCAGAGAAAACTACAGAGTTCAACATTGTCTTTACATATGTACACACCAACTCAACATTAATTTTCGTGACCTCTGATTGGCGTAATCGGGTGTCATTACCGCTGACGTGATTAACAATCTTAACATATTTACGCTTATCCTTAGCCAGCAATTTTAAATAGGATTCAACGTCGCCCGCTCTGGCCCCAGGGATGCATTTGACTATGGTCGCTGGTGTCGCTAACTTCACGTTTCTCAAAATAGAGCTGCCAATAATCAGAGTTGGTTTCTCAGCGGGTGTGTCGGTGAGTGGAGAGAACCTGTTAGAAATGTCAACGGGTCGGTGGTGAACTGTGGGATTTAGGGCTATGCTTCTTTTGGACAGTCGCCCAGCCTCCCTGGCTTCCCGGCTGCTCGGGAGTTGCTGGGAGACGGCTAGCAGAAGCTACCTCGCACCGGCTAGGGGCTGGCTAACTACAGCTGACTGACTTTCCATAGTGCGGAGCCGCGATTCTAACTCACTGAGCCTCGCCTCCAGCCCGGTGAATAAACTACATTTGTTACACATATGATTATCGCTAAAGGAGGCAGAGGAATAACTAAACATTTGACACACCGAGCAAGAGAGAACAGGAGAGGGAGAGGGGGAGAGAGAAGCCATTGCTAACTGCTAAGCTAAAGTACAGTAGCAAGCAACTTAATAGTGTGTAAACAACTGTGGGATTAGCGGAAATTCGCTAACAGGAGAGAGCTATGAGTGCTTAACCCTCTAGACCCCAGTGGAATTAAAGAATGTTGCTGCAGTTCACTGAGGGCCCTCACTTAAATGAGCATTTTCCTACTCAATCCAAACAAACAGCTCTATCTCAAAAACAGAAAGAAATTGACAATCACAAGTTGTTTTCATTTTAAAAAACACAACTTCCTTTTTAATTTGATACCAAATATGTGGCATGTGTAGCTTTTTAGATTTTAGTTTGATTCAACACATTTAACAAAACACCAGACCAAACAAATAAAAAACTTTAGTAAATAGCTATTTATCCTATCTTCCTCACACACATAAAACACTTCTTTTTTCTTTGGAAGAAACTATATTATCAAAACTGTCACTAGCAAACTGTAGGCACAGTTACAAAGAGTAAAATCTCAAACTGAGTCAACATTCAGTCTGGCAACAAAACAGATCCTTCACTGGAAAACGCTGGGCTTTCAAAATAAAAGAGAAATGTCCCACATTTCAACCCACACAGTAATATTATGAGCAACAATCAACAGTAACGTGGTAGTAGGTAGTGTCTTTGGCAACTTATATGAGGAAAAATTGCCAAATCCATATGTGGAAAAGTCGCTGCGATGCGGTCAGTCCTCCCTACCGACTCTTCGGCGCACTGCCCCAGGGAAAACAGTGTCTGTATCCGCGGGAGAGCCGGTTAGGTCCCGCTGTTTAGTGATGGTGATTATGTGATATGATTTTGAGCCAAAAACTTAAACACACAATGTCTTCGTCAGGTTGCACGATGCACTGTGGGTCAGGACCTCTCTCACAACACAATCTTATTTGTTGTTGATGACAACTTAACATATCTGCAATACAAAGATCAGGACTTTATTTTCCGTGTTTTGATACACTGGGAAGGATTTTAAAATGACGGGAACTCCCGGGCTCTATAGGGCTCTGGGGCGCTATGAGGTCTAGAGGGTTAAACAGAACTAGTGTACACTCAAGTGTATAGCGGGTAATTAGCCGCTATAGTGAAGAATATAATAAAATTAACTGGGTTTAGCTAGAACAGCAAAATTTGCTACCAGTAACACAGAAGCACTGGCAACCGGAAGTGAGACAATACGTTTACCTCAGCACGTCAGCAAGTCAGCAGCCATGCTGTGATAACACAGCTCTGAGTCAGTCCAGAGATGCATCTACAGACAGGATGAAGGGCGTCAAAAAGTCAGGATGAGCCAGCACAGCAGAGGAGCTCACCCTTGAGCTTGTGAGCTTCCTCACACATGGGGCTCCAATCTGCAGCAGTTAGCTTTCAGAACATTCCAGTACTCCTTGCAGCCTGACCAGTCCATCCTTTCCTCTTCTGGCCTGCTGTTGAAGCAAGTAGAGGCTTGGCGATAGCTGAGCAGCCAGGGATGAAGCTCTCGTAGAAGAAAACCATGACCAAGAAGGACTTAAGCTTCTTCACGGAGGGAGTGCAGCCATCCTCTTCCATTAGGGCTTCTCTCAGCATGTTGGAGATTACATCCACCTTTTCTGGGTGCACAGCGACACCATTCTGGTCAATGACATGACCAAGGAACGACTTTCTTTCCGCAAAAGGTGATATTTCTTTGGGCTCAGCTTGAGGTTACTCTGTCTCAGTTTCAGTTCCACAAGGTTCTGTGCTTGGACCAATTCTGTTTACCTTGTATATGCTTCCTTTGGGCAATATTATTAGGAAGCACTCCATCAATTTTCATTGTTATGCAGATGATACCCAATTATATTTATCGATCAAGCCAGATGAAACTAATCAATTAGCTAAACTTCAAGCATGCCTGAAGGACATAAAAACCTGGATGACCTGCAATTTTCTGATGTTAAACTCAGACAAAACCGAAGTTATTGTACTTGGCCCCGAACACCTTCGAAACACATTTTCTAAAGATATAGTTTCTCTAGATGGCATTGCCCTGGCCTCCAGCGACACCGTAAGGAATCTTGGAGTTATCTTTGATCAGGATATGTCCTTCAACTCCCACATAAAACAAACTTCAAGAACTGCCTTTTTTCATTTACGTAACATTGCAAAAATCAGGCACATCCTGTCTCAAACAGATGCAGAAAAACTAGTCCATGTATTTGTTACATCTAGGCTGGATTATTGCAACTCTCTACTATCAGGATGTCCCAATAAGTCCCTTAAGACTCTCCAACTGATCCAGAATGCTGTGTCTTCTCTTCACTGCCTCCCTGTAAAATCAAGAATAGAATTTAAAATCCTTCTCCTTACCTTCAAAGCCCTAAATGGTCAGGCACCATCATATCTTAAAGAGCTCATAGTACCCTATTACCCCACTAGAGCACTGCGCTCCCAGAATGCTGGGTTCCTTGTGGTTCCTAGAGTCTCTACCTCACCACCGGGTGTTCTAGTTTCCCGAAGATTGTGGCTGTTGTCGATCTGACCCATGTGATTCTGTCCACATCTGTTGCAGTCCCTCTGCAATGTCCGGGGGAGAAGCATGACAGACAGAGATTCTCTCTCCTGCAGTGCATCAGTGTGGAATGGCTAGTGTCACCACAGACACGGTAGTTCCTCCTCTGGAAAGGCCCAGGAGTGAATTGTCGTGGTGGGGCTGGTGCAGGGGCTGTAACCAGCACATTCTGATGTGTTATCATCCGATCCAGAAGGTTAATTAGAATATACATTCCATTCACATCGATGACAGGAGTGGGGGCTGGAGCTGGTTGGCAAGGGACTCCAATGGGACTCCAATGTAGGTTGAGAAGCTGTAGCTGGTGCGTGATAGACAGGGCTTGTACACTGACAGGCTGAGTGGGGGGCTCTATTACTGGAAGGGTGTGGACGGGCACCTGAGAGGGCTGTGCTGGCTGTGACGTCACCAGTGACTTGAGACATGGCTGCCTGGACGTGGCTGACTGTATGTCTTACTGGAGCTTGAGAGCTGGCCTGAGACTGCGCCCTGTATTCACACTGGAAGGTGTCAGTGCATTCCTGAACCTCACTGTTCAGGTGATTTAAAGCTGAGCTAGAGAGGATGGGGGTCTGGACAGTATTTAATGAACATCATTGACGCCTCACGCCCTGGATCCTCAACACTCAACCCCTGCCTTCATAGACACTCATCTGCTATGTCAACAGATTTGTTCAGTCTGATCCAATATTCCATCACCCCTTCATGAGGCAGTGGCTTGGTGTTATAGAAGTCAGCCATCGCCATTAAGAGTAAGCCATGAGTATGACCCCAGACAAATTCAGCTCAGATGGTCTCTGTTCTGGCTGACAGACTCCTGTAGATACTGTCTCGCTATCACTCTTATTACCTCGTAGGTTGGCTGCAATAGACTCACCAATCTGATTGGCTAACTCTGAGATAAGGGTGCTCAACTCAGCATTACATGCTGTCTGTGGGGCTTGTAAATCACATAGGAGGAGCTGGTTATGAGTGGAGCAAAACCTGGGGGTATTCAACCCACCCACCTGTGGTGTTTGGACGTCACCTTTAAAAAAACACCCTCTTCCAAAGCCTGCACCGGAGTAAACCTCCTCTGACTTAGCTGCTTGATCCATAACCAATACAAATACCAAAGAAATAGAAAATTACAAAAATGTATAAACACACTGTACAATAAGTGATATTTTTATATCTACACTTGACCCATAAAAATTTTGATTGAACCGATTAACCATTGAATACTATAGTACTATAGTACAAAATGTCCCAAACAGCTCAAAGTGACCAACTTGGAATAAAGGTGAGTAAACTGGGCTCCCCACAATGATCGATGTCGATGGTTTTTGAATCCAGAGGGTCAAGGTACCTATGTACGCCTAAGGTGTTCTGCGTTGTGTTCTTGGCGTTTTCAATTAAGAAGCAGAAGGCAACAGTGGGTCTCAGGTCTTTACTGTTGATCTGGTCAAATATATACAAAGTGACGAAAAAAACATCAGTTGGTGGTGTGTGTGTGTCTGCTTGGCTTTCCTCTCTGTCAGTTGGAAAAAGTTTTGATGTGCCTGCCCATGCACGCAACTATGTAGCTACGCTGAACACATACACACAAACCCCAAATGACACAGGTAGGAGATGCAGACATAATACAACAAAAATAATTAAAGGGAATGATTTGATGAAATTCATAAACTATCTCTACATTAATCTTTTGAAATGTATTTCTTAACCCTCAGTCAAATAACACACAACACACTCTTCTGGAGCATAATTTTAGTTAACATTTTTAACTAACCCCTGTAGCATTGATGCTTCAAATGAGGATGGATCTTTTGGGAGACTAGTTAATGATGATCAGAAACCATTGCAAAGATGAAAAAGATTGAAGTTGATGGTATGCCCCATCTTTGCTTATTTGCCATTATGGACATAAGGGAAGGTGATAAGATTACTATGGAGGAGTTGACTTGCCATTGCATTCTTGCCATGGACAGGAAATGTCCAAGTTAGAGTACCACTGACTTTTATTGAATAATTATAGCATTCTTTAATAGTGAGTAGTGTTGAATGCGTAGAATCTCTCTCTCTCCATCAGCCAATGGCTGCGGCTACAGTCCAGGCCCAAGTCGTCTCTCCAGCTGCCCCTCCTAAAGAGGTTTGTTAATACACTTGTTAACTTAGCTTGACATACATGAAGTGCTTTAACATGATCTGAAGTGAGATTCTCTGGTAATGCTTTAGATTACAGCCCGCAACATACAGCGTAATTACTCCAGAGTTACAGTGTAATCTTTTGTACTTACGGTGTACCAGTACAGTACGTACCAAGTAGGTACAGGGAAACGGTTATGGAATAAGGGGGTAACAATTCGGGAATTTACAAATAATTTATACTGTGGTTATTACTGTGGTACTACCCGGTATCTATTCTTATTACAGAGTATTTATGACCTACTGAGTAACAATCTGGACGTTTGGGAGAAATTTAGAGAGAATGTATACTGTAGTTATTATTGAACTACTGGGTACCTATTCTATTATTACAGGGTACAGTGTGACCATAAAACTGAGCAACATTCTGCACGTTTCAGGGAAGACAGAGTGATGACTTCATTGTTCCTTTATAAATTTGGGGTCCTTAAAATAACTATGGGGCACATCTGTGCGTTTACTTCGGAACAAAGGTCCAGGGGACAGTGTATTGTCATGGATACTGTCTTTTCACCTCACCGGCAAACTTCCTTACTGGACGCTCATTTATGGCCTTGTGGCTCTGCCTGCCATCGGCGGACAGAATTCACCCCCCATAGATATCACTCACTTGTGTTTCGTGTAACCACATGTTGACAATTTTGAAGTCATTAAAATGTTGAAAGTCTTCTCCCTGGCAATTGTGTTCGACCAGCATTACAGCTCCTCAAGGTGCAAGCTTACCGTTTCTCAGCTCTGTGCACGGCCTCCTTTCATCCTAGGAAATAAATACAAATATAGCAAGATAAAATACCAGGTATGAATCATATAGGCCATGGTTAATATTAATACCTATTCTATTATTACAGGGTACAGTGTGACCATAAAACTGAGCAACATTCTGCACGTTTCAGGGAAGACAGAGTGATGACTTCATTGTTCCTTTATAATTTTGGGGTCCTTAAAATAACTATGGGGCACATCTGTGCGTTTACTTCGCAACAATGGTCCAGGGGACAGTGTATTGTCATGGATACTGTCTTTTCACCTCACCAGCAAACTTCCTTACTGGACGCTCATTTATGGCCTTGTGGCTCCGCCTGCCATCGGCGGACAGAATTCACCCACCATAGATATCACTCACTTGTGTTTCGTGTAACCACATGTTGACAATTTTGAAGTCATTAAAATGTTGAAAGTCTTCTCCCTGGCAATTGTGTTCGACCAGCATTACAGCTCCTCAAGGTGCAAGCTTACCTTTTCTCAGCTCTGTGCACGGCCTCCTTTCATCCCAGGAAATAAATACAAATATAGCAAGATAAAATACCAGGTATGAATCATATAGGCCATGGTTAATATTAATACCTATTCTATTATTACAGGGTACAGTGTGACCATAAAACTGAGCAACATTCTGCACGTTTCAGGGAAGACAGAGTGATGACTTCATTGTTCCTTTATAATTTTGGGGTCCTTAAAATAACTATGGGGCACATCTGTGCGTTTACTTCGCAACAATGGTCCAGGGGACAGTGTATTGTCATGGATACTGTCTTTTCACCTCACCAGCAAACTTCCTTACTGGACGCTCATTTATGGCCTTGTGGCTCCGCCTGCCATCGGCGGACAGAATTCACCCACCATAGATATCACTCACTTGTGTTTCGTGTAACCACATGTTGACAATTTTGAAGTCATTAAAATGTTGAAAGTCTTCTCCCTGGCAATTGTGTTCGACCAGCATTACAGCTCCTCAAGGTGCAAGCTTACCTTTTCTCAGCTCTGTGCACGGCCTCCTTTCATCCCAGGAAATAAATACAAATATAGCAAGATAAAATACCAGGTATGAATCATATAGGCCATGGTTAATATTAATATATACTCTTCTGACAGCAAAGTGTGCCGATAATGTAATATTCTTCCATGTTTTGAGGCAAGTCAAATCGAAACAAACTCATATTGCTCTCTGTAATTACAGAGTAAGTTAGACATGCTGTGGTAGTTTTCCCCTTGTTACATTTAGTTACAGGGTAACTACACTACAGGGTATGCTGGCTGTAATTTAAAGCGCTGTTAGTTTCCCTCTTGTTACATTTAGTTATAGGGTAACTACAGGGTATAATGACTACAGTATACATTCTCTCTAAATTTCTCCCAAACGTCCAGATTGTTACTCAGTAGGTCATAAATACTTTGTAATAACAGCATAGATACCGGCAATTAAAAATAACTACAGCATAAATTATTTGTAAATTCCTGATTACTGGTACACCGTAAGTACAAAAGATTACACTGTAACTCCGGAGTAATTACGCTGTACGTTGCAGGCTGTAATCTAAAGCGTTACCGATTCTCTTAGTGCTACTGTATGTGGCTAAGATGTAGACTATGGTTGTATAACACTTGTGTGTTTATTGTGTGTTTAGGCATGGTTTAGGAGGGCATGATTTAGTACATGAAGACCCAATATGGCTTTCATTAAACTACAGTGTCACATCACAACTTGGCATATACACCGATCAGCCATAACATTATGACCACTGAGTGAAGTGGTGAAGTGAAGAACATTGATTATCTCGTTACAATGGCACCTGTCAGTGGGTGAGATATATTAGGCAGCAAGTGAACATTTTGTCCTCGAAGTTCATGTGTTGGAAGCAGGAAAAATAGACAAGCGTAAGGATGTGAGCGACTTTGACAAGGACCAGATTGTGATGGCTTTACGACTGGGTCAAAGCATCTCTTGTGGGGTGCTCCTGGTCTGCAGTGCTCAGTACCTACCAAAAGTGGTCCAAGGAAGGAAAACCGGTGAACCGGCGACAGGGTCATGGGCGGCCAAGGCTCATTGATGCACGTGGGGAGCAAAGGCTGGCCCGTGTGGTCCGATCCAACAAAAGAGCTACTTTTGTTGCGTATGGGGCTGTGTAGCTGCAGACCGGTCAGGGTGCCAATGCTGACCCCTGTCCACCGCCGAAAGCACCTACAATGGGCACGTGAGCATCAGAACTGGACCACGGAGCAATGGAAGAAGGTGGCCTGGTCTGATTAATCACATTTTCTTTTACATCATGTGGATGGCCGGGTACGTGTGCGTCGCTTACCTGGAGAAGACATGGCACCAGAATGCACTATGGGAAGAAGGCAAGCCGGCGGAGGCAGTGTGATGCTTTGGGCAATGTTCTGCTGGGAAACCTTGGGTCCTGCCATTCATGTGGATGTTACTTTGACACGTACCACCTACCTAAACATTATTGCAGACCAAGTACACTCCTTCATGGAAACGGTATTCCCTAATGGCAGTGGACTCTTTCAGCAGGATAATGTGACCTGCCATACTGCAAAAATGGTTCAGGAATGGTTTGAGGAACACAACAACGAGGTGTTGACTTGGCCTTCAAATTCCCCAGATCTCAGTCCAATCGAGCATCTGTGGGATGTGCTGGACAAACAAGTCCAATCCCTTGAGGACCCACTTCGCAACTTACAGGACTTAAAGGATCTGCTGCTAACGTCTTGGTGCCAGATACCACAGCACACCTTCAGAGGTCTAGTGGAGTCCATGCCTCGACGGGTCAGGAGAGAGATATAGGGACCGCTTTCCATCAAGGCTGTTGACAGGTCCCAATCAGAACGTGCCACGTCACAAGCCCCGCCCCCCGGAAGTCCCGCCCCATGCATTTAAAAAAATTTGTTTTTTGGGCCCCTCCTTTTGCTCCTCCTCTCGTCCGTCCCCCTTCTTAGCTCCTATACTAACCCTTGTTTAACTGCTTAGTTTAAAACAGATTCGGTCTTGTTGGAGTGAAGGAGAGACAGAAACAAACAAACATGGAAGACTCTAAAACATCTAAGACAGGACCAGCTGTGGCGCTCATTAGCGAGACGCCCGTCACAATCTATCAAGAATTAGCCTCACTAACGGATGCTCCGAAGAAACGCATCGTCTATTTGAGTAGAACTCAGGTGCCTCCACCCGAGTCTCTGCAAGAAGAATGGTCTTTAGAACCCTACGGTCTACGCGGAGTCTGGGGCTACGTGTTCAAGTACAAAACTGGTGATCTTTGTTTTTACCAGCTGGATGAAGGTGAAACGTTGGAGCCTGTGACTGCCATAGCAACGCTGACTTCCAACGACTGGGGAGTGCTGAAACTGGTGATGCATCATCTCCAAGGGAGTAAGGAGACGACGGATGAAGAGCAAACCCTCTCTACACCAGCTAAACGAGTAAGATTGGAATCTTTCAACGTGGAGGACGAAGAAGCTCAGAAAAAAATTATTACCTGCGCTGTATGGCAGACGAAAACTTCACCCTCTGGTCGATGGTTCTTCCGCGTCAGCCTCCGCAAGTCCGGGGAAAAGGAAGCTGTAGAGCATTTCGGCTTGGAGTGTTTTAATTCTGATTGTGGGGTATTTCGGACATTGTTAGACCTGCCGGTCGCTGCTTGGTCTGAAAAGATGGAAGAAGAAGCTGAAAGATTCACCTCTCTCTTTCACAGCTGTCGCAACTGGAGGGATGCTCTAGTCACAAAGAAAGCTATGATCTTTTAGACCACGCCTCCACCACGCCTCTACAACCTTAACCACGCCTCCACAGCCCCAACTACGTAATATAAGGAGTACCCGTTAGGGACACAGTCAACCCTCGACCGACAGAAACAACCCGACACAATCAGACATCGAGCAACAGGAGAAAAAGATGGAGAGCACCGGATGGAACCTGAGTCAGACCAGTCTAACAACCTTTTGGGAGCGAGAACCTTCGCCGGACCCCCGTCCATCGATTGACTCTTCTGACGATGAAGGGCTGACTTGTGTTTGTCCCAAGCCCATTCGTCTGAGGATGGTGAAGAAGCCTCCGACAGAGCCTTCTCTGAACCCACCCTCTCCGGATAAGCACGACTTACCCGACGCTTCCTCCGACTC
>VMKM01004423.1:0-17190 GCA_008360985.2 Macquaria ambigua | reverse complement strand
ACAACAAATCATCAATGTCCATTAAACACATAACAATAAACAATACATGGATAAACAATTGTTCAGCTTTGTGGTGTACTGTGTGTGTGTGTGTGTGTGTGTGTTGCAACATCCACTCAGTGGGATGACACAGTTTCATTTACCTTCTGTGTCTGGAATGTAAATGTGTGTATATTCAGTTTATGCATGTGGCTCAGCCCTCAGGCAGTGGCTCTGCAAAAGTGTGGCTGTGCAAAAAACCTTGTACAAACATAGAAAATAATAACCTAAAACTCCAATAAGAAAACAGCCAAGCCAGACAAGCCAATGGTGGTGTTTGTTTTTAGATCCAGACACAGTCTATCTCAGTGCTTTCTGGAAGCAGAATGAAATAATTGCTGAGGATGTTGACACTACAAGTTTCACTGACCGAAGCGTCCGCCACCAAGAAACCGTGCCAACCAACCCAGCAACAGGAGAATCTTCCACCAGCTCGGCCTGCACAGGCTTCTGAAGTGTGCAAAAATGCAGACAATTACTGAGGGACGGTTAGAAAGAAGAAAAATACATGATGCTTTGAGACTTCTCTGCTGTACATCCACATTTGGTTCAGAAGTGGGTTTTTTGTGTGTCATGGCTGAACTTATTAAATGCATAAATGTTTTGCTTTTCTTGGATTTTGTTCCTTTGTGGCTTGTGGGTGGATTGTCTGATGTATGTATCATTCCTGATATATTACCTGACCATTTCTTATGTTACATCTAATAAAGGTCTGCAGCTATCAAGAATATTGCAAGAAATAGACTTATTATGAAAGTTCTTTGCTGAAAGTTCATCTTAAATGTCACTGATGTTCCACGAATATTTGTGTTTTTACAACTCACAAGAGAATCAAAAAAGATATATGTTGTCTTTGGATCGACTAGGAGCTAGAATTAAAGTCCATCCACAGGACACTGCTAATTCTTCTTGTTATTATGTAAGCTTTAGCATTATTAACATTATTTCAATGAAGCCTTTTTGAAGGTTGACATCAGGTTATTGTAATCTGTCAAAAACGAAATCAAATGTGACCCCAGGATAAAACTTTTTCCTTTCTTCCTCCCTTCTTCCACCCTGTGTCCTCTTATTCCTGTTCAGGTTCACAGCGAGGCTGCTTTCCCAGCATGCATTGTGCTGCAGGCCGGGAAACACCCTGGAGATGTAACTACTGTATCCCAGGGATTACTAAGCCTAAATTTAGCCTAAAGTTTCAAAAATCCTCCTGTTTCAGGTGTCTGCTGCTCTACAGTACAGACTCATTCTATGAAAACTAAGAAAAAGTTAACCTAAGAAACTACAGAATTCTTATTGGATGTTTTCTGATGCGTGTACATAATGCACTTCATTCCAAGTGCTCTCTCATAATAAAGCAACCCCACAAACATTCCTTTGTCCCCCTGTCCATTAAAGCCTTTAACACCACCTAGGCTGAAATATGTGTATGCCGTAGCTGTCCTTCTTGTTGTTGATCACTACTATATATTGTACTACGTGTGCACTTTTTCTGATGTAAATGGCCATGATGCAATTGATGGATGAATGCATACATTTGTTGTTTCTTACTGTTGTTTTTTGCAGTGATTTTATACTGCAGACACTGTACTGTCCAAGGCAAATTTCCCATTGGGACAATAATTTTGGGACAATTTTGCTGAGGCAAGTGAAAAGGGAAGTGCAGTAGTCAAGGCGGAAAGAAAATAACCACGCGAATAATCATCTCCATCTCAGCTAGAGACACAGTGGGCCTGAGTTTAGTAATGTTCCTCAGCTGGTAGAAACAGGAGCGAACCAAACAATTTACATGCTGGTCAAGACTCAAAGCCTCAAATCAAATCAAAATCAAAATAACTTTATTTATCCATTAGGAACTTTATTTGTGTAACAACGTCAGTGCATCGGACAGACGCAGCTTATAAGTGCAGCTTATGCTGTTTAAGATGTCCACCAGGGGAGTTAAGTGTACTTAAAAATGTCCATAAATAAATAATAAATAGGGTCAAACACCCAAGCTAGATTAGGCATTAATTATTCTGATGGAAGTAGGCACAAAGCTTGACATGGCCCGCTTGGTCTTGAATGGGAGTGACCTGTATCTGCGGCCTGAAGGTAAGTGGCTGTATTGGTTGTGTAGTGTGTGTGTGGTATCCTGTTGAAAGCTAGTAAGACTGATTAGTGACTGGGAGTTTACAGGGTTTCCTCAGAAAGAACAGGTGTTGCTGACATTCGGAAAAGATGATTTCACAGTTAGGTTTGAAAGTGAGTTTGTGGTCAATTGTGGTGCCGAGGTATTTGTATGCCTCCACTCACCCATTCACCTACAGTGTAGAGATGGTGAGCTGTCCATGACAGAAATCAATGACCAGCTCCTTGGTCTTGGAGGCACTGAGGTCAAGACAATTCCCCCTACACCACTCTGAGAATGTGTCCATCTCAGCTTCGAGCTGACCTTTGAGTTAGTGGTGTCCACAATGACTGTGTCCCACCAAACCCACAACTTCGAAAGGCAGTAGAAGGAGTCGGTTCCCCTGCAAAACCGTATCCCTGGTAGGGCTCACTCTGCACGGCGTGAGCCTCACCAAGACCGCGGTCCCTCCCGCTATGACTTGTCTTCTCAAAGACGCCCATCCAGGGCTTCGCAGCCGCAGAGCAGAGCACCCCAGGCTTCAGAGGCAGCTGCAACGCCGTCCAGCAGCAGGAAGAGAGGCTAGTACACCGCACACACAAACACCACCCGTCAAAAGTTATTCCCCACTGTTTGTCATTGTGCCTCTTTGCCACTCATTGTTACGAGCGCCATGGCATTGAATGAGTCTGAAGCTCCGTGTGGAGCCGGGACATGTTGTTTTGTACTATATGCCGCTGTACGCAAAGGAGGTGTTGGAAATTTATCACAAGTTGCAGAACTTTCGGCAGGATTTTCCCTGTCTGAAGGGACGTGTACGCACTTCTGCTCTTGTAGCTTATGTTATGCCACGCAATGTTTGTTAAGTTTATTTAGTTAAGTTATCTTGTACTCCGGTTGTCTTGTCATTTCCTGTTTTATTTTGACATTCTAGTATCCCTCTCGTTTCAGGTGTTTTGACTTCCTGCCCTCGTGTGTCTTCCGCTGGTCTGATTGTCTTCCCCCGCCCTTATTGTTTCCACCTGTTCCCCATTACCTTGTGTATTTATGTTCTGTGTCTCCCTTTGTTCTTTTGCCAGTTCGTCTCGTCGTGAGGTCAGAGAACCAGCGTTATATTCAACCCTCTTGTCATGAATCCGTGGTTTTGGTCAGGTCATTGTTTTGTTTTGTTCTAGCCGTGTGTGCTTTTTCCCTCTCTGGAGTGGTTTTTTGTTTATTGAACCTTTCTCAGTAAAGACACTTTTCGTTGTTTTGGCACTTTTTGTCTGAGCCGTGCTTTTGGATCCAGTTCATGTGAACAGCCATAACAGCTTAGCCAATACGAACGCATCGTCTCTCCGAAATAACCTGTGATAGGCTAAAGTCTACCATCATGGGCTAGATTTTCTGAAGCCTGAAAACAGAGGCAAGTAGAGGTTTGCTCTCAGACCACTTGAATTACAATATGCTGCACAGTTAATATGGCATTTTTGCCCAATGACGCCAAAAGAAAACTGCCTACCCAACCTTTAAGGACAGGTTTTACTTCTGAGACACTAATTCATATAAATACACAAAATATAAAAACAAAAATAGTAATTCCAAATAATTTAATTTGATAATTGTGAGGTAAACAGGAGAACTGCTGCATTCAAGTTACAGAAAACATCTTCCTGGAATGTGTGCTTGCACGTATTTGATTGGCCAGCACAGTCTATTGTCAGATGAGCACTGCATTGCAACAAAGGTTGAGTCAGGTCGAACTTCCAGATGACCCTAAAGTTTAGCTTCTGCTGCAGAGCTGATATTCAATAACATCTTACCACAGACTTCGGTAGTCTGACTTGAGTGAGAAAAACATGTTTGCAACCACAACCAGTGGAGGGCAGGTTTGAGTTGCCCTCTCACATACTGTATGCCATAGTGTTAGCAAGCCACTGGTGCTATTGAGTTAGCCACACCTCCTGAAAGCCCCCAATGTGCCCTCCCCCCACATACTTTGGTCAATGTTCAAGTTTTTTACAAATGTCACTGGTCTTTTTTTGCACAGATCAATTTGGGAGACTTGGACTCTGATGGACATCATTAGATTTATTGTTTGGTACTTTAACATGAGGCTAATATTATATTTAAGATGTGCCTAAATCAGTCAGTGTGTTGTGTGGCTGTGAACTGGAAGGTGAGGCAGCATTTAGACAGAATATGATGCACAGATTCTCTCAACACTGTCTCAGGTGATAATGACTTACTTCAGTAAGATGTCTGCAGTGCTGTGCACACTTTGGAGTGTGGCTCATTCAGAGGTTAGTTACTTATTCAAGGTTAGTCTTGCAGCAATGGTTGTACTGATTGGACATTCAAAAGGATTGTTTTTTATTTCTGACTGGTAATGATCTAGCACAAACTGCAGCTTGTTGCATCATTTAGTGGCTAGCTGTATAAAGCACATACAAAAAAAAAACCCATTACTTTTGAATGTTGGGGTATAGCCATGTTTCTGTTTGCTTTCCAACTTAGACTGAAGAACTGGCTTTAATTGTCAAGGTGAGCAGTTGTTAAGATAAGTGTTAAGTGTTGTTTTATGTGGGACGTTTCTTTACCTTTTTTTCATGGCATTTTCTGTCATCTTTATCAGACAAAAGACAGGAAACATAGAACATGGAACATTTTATTTATGTTTGTTTCTTTAAATACAACATAATGTTCAAACAATTAGCACTTGGTCTGTAAGTGATAGTTATTGTATCTACAGCCTTACAAAACACTTGCTGTGTGCTTTGGAGATGTTTATCAGGTCTAAAAGGGCTTTTATTAAAATGCCTGCTTCCAAAAAGACATACTGTAGTTTGTCCAGCTCAGCGCCTACATGGATGTGAATATTCTGCTAAGCATTTTTAAACCAAGAGGAAATGGTAGTGACTAAATATAGGGGGTAAAATGGGGGGTAAATAATGCAGTAACACAGCTCCAAATGGCAGTGCTGACTGCTTGAAGCTAAAAATTAATTTAACAGAATGTCAATAAATTGCATGTACATGTTTGATTGTATTCTATCACAGAATAAAAATATCTAACAGGCAGCATGGTTAGGAGACACTTCCTGTGGGTGGAAAATTAATATCTGTGATGGGGAGGAGGGGCTCTTCATTGTCCCCTTGGAGATTTGGACAGCTAGATCTACAACATCTTGCCTGGTGCATCTTTAAGTAGCTGACTGTTACACATTTTGAAGTATAGATCCTTCTTTGCCTTACTCACTGCTTCTTGATACATTTCTCTAATCTGACAGAGACTTTGAGACTCACTCAACCTTTACTTTCCCTCCTATTTCCCATTTCATGTCTGTAAAACCCAGCAGAATGTGGATAGTAAGCTGCCCTCCCGAGAGATGTCTATGCCCCCCTCTTGGTTTGCCGTATCAGATGACCACAGTGTGCAATCATGACAGTGTTTACTCACTCACAGTACAACACCCCGGCCCTGATAGCACTGCTGCTGTCGCACAAAGATAACGGAGAGTACTGTTGCACCACAGTCTTAACTGTTGCTCTGTTTCTGCCCTGGTTTTCGGCCCACACATCCCACTATTTTGAGGAATGAGGAATTTCCTCTGCAGTTGCGTAAGCACATTAAATAATCTGCTTTTTTCACTGTTTTGTGGACGATATCACTTAACTCGCGGTCGAAACAATGGCAGAGTCCAAGAGCAGTCTGGCATGTAGCGTGCCTTATTGTTCTAACTCTAAACAAACAGCTGCATTTGTAGTTTCACAGCTTTCCAAACGGAAAAAAGGACATGGATTTTGTCCATAAGAAGAGACGAGGGAGCAGGATTTACTGTGAGGAGAGGCAGTACTTTTGTGTGTGCCTTGCACTTCAAGGAGGATGAGGTCCTTGCCCACCTAGAGTCTGGTCGCAAATATTTGAAACCGCAGACTGTCCCTTCCAGATTTCTGTGGAATAACTAGTAGAAAATCAACCATGCCAGACACAAACGGCCAAAAGAAGTGGTTGTGATGTGGACGAAACGGCAGCTGATGAAATTGAGTGCGTTGATGCCGCAGTGCTGGTGCAGGAACATGACTACGACTGCCGTCCTACTCTGGGTGAGTGAAGCATGTTGCTAATTAACTGGATAAATACAGTAGTCACTGAGAGTCGATGGCAACTGAAATATTAACATTGTAGATAATTTGTTATTTAAGATAATGTTACACAAACTTGACAACCTAATATTTGCAATATAAAGCAGCGTCTAGCATATGCTTGCAGTTATGCTCGTTAGTAGCCAAGCTAACGTTAAGGCTGGGGTGTTGTCAATTTATACACGTTAGTAAAGTGAATGTTCTAATGTTACTTTTCCACTATTTAATAATGGTATGTGAGGGCGTTTAACTCCTGAAATAGAGCCAACATTTAGGAAAATCTGATGCGTTAGGTCTTTCTTTTGCTTGTTGACCTGAATAAAGGATGTATTTACAGTCTCACTGGTTTTAATATAAATGAATAGATAATCATTCATGTAATTTACAAATTAATAAGTATGAGCTGACTATGTAAGATTCATAACATTGAACTTCTATCTCTAAAAATGTATTTTACTAACTAACAAAGCTTTTTCACTCATCAGTATGCAGTGGTGGAAAGCAAATATGTACATTTACTCAAGTACTGTAATTAAGTACAGTTTGGGGGTATTTAAATAACTGCTTAAGACTCAAAAGGACATGTAAGAAAAGTCCAAAAGAAGAATATTTGTGTCTTATTTTTTTCTTCTTTTCTACTTCATAAATAATGTCAAGAACAGTCAAATTTATCTTTTGACCCTGAGGAAGGAGCCTGACACCTAGGTTGGAAACCACTGGATGAAACTACTTTATAGTATATTAGGTAGTTAAAACTAGCTCCACCTTGAGTAGAGACACCAGTAACATGCTGCTTAAGCAATGATGTATTAGTAATAACAAATAAAAAATCTAATATATCAGTCACGAGCCATTTTTTCTGCAGCACGAGTACTTTTGATTCTCTAAGTACATTTGGCTAATAATGCTTCTGTACATTTACTTGAGTAGGATTTTGAATGAAAGACTTATACTTGTAGTGGAGTACTTTTAGATTGTTGTATTTGTAGTTTTACTTCGATAAAATATCTTAATACTTACTTTTTCTTATCTATTTTCTCCCCAGGAAAACATGAATGTATGTGCCAAAGTAGAATTCATCAACCTAGGCCTTGATTTCTTTGATAAGCTGCTCATCTCTCCACACCCTCTTCACCGTGAAATCACTCCTGGTATCTGTCACTAGATCACACCAAGCTAAGCGAGTGACCATCAGCTGACCCTGGACTTGCCAGTGGTAGGTGTGTGTTTTCCTTAGTTTCATTTGACCCTCAACAAACTTTGGTGTGTGATGCCTTTCCAATATCTTTCACATCAGGGCACTTGACCTTAACCAGGCCATATGGAAGGTCTTCACTTGGGTCAACCACTTTGCCATCCGGACTGGCTCCAAGGTGTGAAGCATTGACGTGGATGATGAGACCACGAGAGAACATTAACATCGAAGGTCTCCGCTTACTGTTGAAGAACCTGTGGCTCCTCTTTTCATGGCTTTTGTTCATGTTATATATTTTGCACTAGATTGTCATGTATTTTGCAACTGACATGCACTTTTTAAATGAATTTCGAGGTAACTGTTATCAAATTAAAACTGTATAAAAGCTGGGTTTTTTTTGTTTTTTTTACCTGGGTGCGGGGCCTGTGCCAGGCCTGCTGTTTGCTTGTGCAAGCAAGGGCAGCGGGAACATTTTTGGTTCCCAATGTACTAAAATGAGCTGTCTGGAAAAGTAATGCAACCAAATTTTTTTTTGTAAAATAGCCAGTAGCAATCTATAACAAAAATATATTCTTATTCTACATAAACTTTAAATAAACTATATAAATTGATTCAATTAAATTAATAATTTCTTATTTTCTTTGGTATTTTTGTCACATACAGATATGCAATGATGATTGCTGGGTAATATGTATGTTGATGTTGTCCAATGAAGTCTCCATTTGATCATGTGATGAGAGACAATAGATACAATTTACGGTAGTTAGTTTAGGCGCCAGAAGACAAGCTGAGAAGCACATCTGCAAGTCGAGCGAAGTGTCATCATGCCTAAACATAAAAGCAGCAGTAAGGAAAGATGAGAAAGAAAAGAACAGGAGGAGAAGGTAGCAAAGCTGCCTAAATTAGATTCATTTGGCTTTTTTAGTTACCAGCCCACGGACGATAACCCCCCTCTTAGCAGCAATGCAGTGGTTGGGCTGGCATCAGCACCGACAACGCTGCCTTCAGTGGTGGTGTGTCAACAAACATGCAGCAGGTAATTACACTATAATACGAATAATATAAAGTCATATAAAAGCACACCACTGGCCCTGGGTGATACATTTGTGATACATTGTTATTCCCGTTATGAATAATAAGAGGATATTGAAGTGATTTCAGCTGAACTGACAACGAGTGACATTCTGGTGACTGGTGTTTATGCCTTACACCCAGTGTACTGACAAGCTATATTCATAGATGTTGTTAATGCGTAGTCGATTTTTATATGTAGGATATATGGCAGAAATAAGGCTGTTATCATCACAAATCATCATTTGATGGGGTTTATGCAGACTGTAGCTGGCCAGTTTTCGGGATATGTTTTTTGTTGTTAAATATTGCAGCTCTCTTCTGTCTCGTTGAGTGCTATAGGCTTCATTTTACTATCATCTCGCCTTTATATCAAATAGGAGTGCACTCGTGAGGTTATTGCACCAAAAAATGGTCACTGTGGTGCGGTCATTTCAGCACCACAGTGAAATGCTCTCAGGCGCTGATGATTGTTTCGGTATATATACGTATACACCTAATGGTGTGTTTGTGTGTGTGTGCATGTGTGTGTGCGCGCACGCTTCATAACTAGTAACTAGCGTGCACTAGGGGCCGTCATAACTACCTTACGCAACTGGGGGAGAGTAACTGTTCTGCTCTCATGAGATGTATAATTGTACATGCACATTGCTGGTGACCAGTTAGTTTTGTTGTTAAGGGGTCATTGCAATGACCATAATGTTTGAGTAACTGTTACATTGTTAAGTTAGATTCAAACAAGCTCATTTACCTTATTGAGGCAGAGGGCTCCATCCAATCAACTGACCCATTAACAATGGTCACAGTGCATACAAATTAATACCCAGCAAATTATCTGCCTCCAGTTCTCAGGTGCCATTTGCTAGGAATTTTCCCTAATGCCCAATTACACTTTCCTTCAACCAATTTATGAGCCTCTATTAACCTGTCTCCTTTCATTCTATACATCTTGCACCCCCATCCTCCTACAGTACATTCTGTTTAATGAATTCAATAAACTTCTCTTTGCTTTCTTACAAACTGGAACAACAATAGCGTAAAGATTATAGAAGTCAGTTTGTGACCAGATATTCTCTGGATAAAAAAGTATCTAAGTGCCCTTGAACAACACGCTAACACACCTCATTTATGTGAACACCTCCCCCACTGCAACTGGATATTGGACTTCCTAACCAACAGACTCCAGTTGGTTAGGTTAGACAACCACCCCTTATCAGCCCATCCCACAGTGTGCTGAGTCCTCTCCTCTACTCCCTCTTCACCTACCACTGCACACCTGTACATGGTTCCAATCCCATTACCATCTTTGCAGACAACACAACAGTGGTTAGCCTCATTAACAACAACGATGAGTTGGTCTACAGAGAGGAGGTCCAGCACCTGGTGGTGGTGTGCGCGGATAACAACCTGGCCCTCAACACCAAGAAGACCAAAGGGATCATTGTGGACTTCAGGAACACCAAAGGCAGCACACACACCCCCATCAGTATCAGTGAGACGGAGGTTGAGTGTGTTGCCAGCTTCAAGTTTCTGGCTGTCTACATCTCAGAGGACCTCTCTTGGACCCTCAATACTGGTCAAGAAGGCACAACAGAGACTGAAGAAAGTCCATCTAGCTCCTCAGATACTGGTGAACATCTACCACTGCACCATCGAGCGCATCCTTACCAACTACAACACAGTATGGTATGGTATCTGCTCTGTCTTGGACCGAAAGGCACTGCAGAGGGTGGTTAAACTGCCCAAAACATCACTGGTACTCCCTGCCATTGAGTCTGTCCGGCACAAGCAGTGTCTGCGGAGGGTGTGCAGCACCGCCAGGGACACCTCTCACCCTGGCCACAGACTGTTTGCCCTCCTTCCCTCTGGGAGGCACTACAGTACTCTCTGTTCTTGTACCTCTGCACTACCCTCCAGATGGCTCACTGGCTGCTGGCTGTTGTTGTCGCTATGCTCCCGCCCCCATTAATTGCCTCCACACAGGTGTGTTTCATTTTGCTGATGGCTGAGGCCAAGTCAAAGTCACAACATAAACTGCACACAACACACTAGAATTAAACACAATACATGCAAGAACTAAGCAACCCACAACAAACTTAAATATAAAAAATAATTACATCAAAACAAATAAGCAAACATAAGATATAATGCAGGGATGTCAAACTCATTTTAGGTCATGGGCCACATGCAGCCCAAT
The DNA here is from genome assembly GCA_008360985.2 of Macquaria ambigua. Classification (NCBI taxonomy): domain Eukaryota; kingdom Metazoa; phylum Chordata; class Actinopteri; order Centrarchiformes; family Percichthyidae; genus Macquaria; species Macquaria ambigua. The sequence goes on along the minus strand of VMKM01004423.1, from coordinate 6,460 downwards.
TTGATCTCAGGTGGGCTGGACTAGTAAAACCATTGCATAATAACCTATAAATAATAACACCTCCAAATTGTTTCCTTTCCTTATGTAAAGAAGTACAAGTACATTATGAAAACGTTCACAATCAAGTAACCATCCATTTACAAAACAGATGATGAACAGCCTGAGATGTCTTAAGGGGGGTTGGGCCAGAGGGCACAGAGGACTGGATATCACTGGTTAGAGCTGAGAGACATGGAATGACGGATGGACTCTCATGGACCTGGGGAGCTTTAATTTAACCACAGAGGGGTTAATCACCCTGTCCACTTAGTAAATTTTCTAGAGTTGGTTATAAGGGGAATGTTTTTAGCACAGAGCCAAACCTTCTGACCTGGTGTATAGTGGGGAGCCGGGATCCGGTCATGGTCAGCCATGCGGCGGTTGCGGTCAGCGGAGCGGAGCAGGGCAGCACGCGTCTCCCTCCATACCTTACAGCAGCAGCAGAGATGGATCTGAACTGAGGGCACAGCAATCTTGTCCAGCCAGTGCCTTTACTCCTCCAAGGCCAGTTTTACCGCCAGCAACTCTCGATTCCCCACATCATAGTTGCCTTCAGGCGCAGTCAGGTGGCGAGAGAAGAAGGCGCAGGGCTGAAGTTTCTGATCTGGGAGGCTATGCTGTGAGAGAACAGCTCCCACCTCCACCACAAATTGCTGGGACGGGTCTGGTTGGGTCAGGATGGGGGCAGAGGTGAACCGTCTCTTTAGTTCATGGAAAGCTTGATCGGCTTTGGGGCCCCAGCAGAAAGGGACAGAAGGTGAGTTGAGTTTGGTCAGGGGGGACACGACCTGGCTGTAGTCTCTTATAAACCTGCGATAAAAGTTCGCAAACCCCAGGAAGCGCTGCAACTGTTTAACAGAGGTGAGAACTCCATCACTGCTCTCACCTTACCAGGGTCCGGCTTCACCTACCCCTTGGCAATGATGAATCCCAGAAAGCTCACAGATTTAACATGGAATTCACACTTCTCCGCCTTGATGAACAGTTTGTTCTCCAGCAGCCGCTGGAGTACCTGCCGGACATGTTGGGTGTGTTCTTTGGGGGTCCTGGAAAAGATGAGAATGTCATCGAGATAGGCAAACACAAAGTGGTTCAGAAAGTCTCTCAAAATGTCATTTATCAAAGTCTGAAACACTGCGGGGGCATTGGTGAGTCCGAAGGGCATTACCAAATACTCAAGACGGCCCAGGAGAGTGTTGAAGGCTGTTTTCCACTCATCCCTGTCCCTGATTCCCACCAAGTGATAGGCATTTCTAAAAGGTCCAGTTAAGTGAAGATGGTGGAGCTGTAGAGAGGCTCAAAAGCAGTTTAACAGGGGAAGGGGGTACTTGTTTTTAACTGTTGTTGAGTCCCCGGTAGTCGATGCATGGGCGTAGGGAGTGGTCCTTCTTGGAGACAAAGAAAAAAGAACACGGCCGAGCTGCAACAATACAATTATTTTATGAGATTTCTGGCCAACAACCAGTCCAGATATTGCAGGGTCACACCGAATTGCCTCAGCTAATAGAGAGTGGGCACCCATGCCTGCTCCCTCTCAGAACCTCAAAGTTTCCTGATCTAACCTCATTGGTTATGACTGCTGCCTTTGGACAATTATAAAGAACCTTCACCCATTTAATGAAATTACTGCCTCCAGGGTAAAGAAGAGATATGTCACAGTCTGTCCCTCCTCACCAGCCATGGTTATGTTTTACCAGTGCTATTCTTAACTAGTCCACCGGATGCTCTCGGACTTTCCCTCCCTTCACCCTTCACCTGACTGCCCCACCCAACTACACACCTGTTCTCACTTCCCTGATCTGCTCTGCAGTTACCTGCTCAGTCTCTGCCCTGCCTCCAGGCCATCCACCTGAGGTTTCCTGCTTGGCCTCTGCCTCGCCCCCAGGCCGTCCGCTTGAGGTCTCCTGCTCCACCCCTGTCCAGCCCCCAGGCCCGACCTCACTTTTTTGATAGTTAAAGAAAGGTTGGCCTCGTTTTAAAACAAAAACGTAGAAGTGTGGATGTGTAACATCCTGTTAGTCATTTCAGTTCCTGCCCTTGTGTTTCTCCCACTCCTGATTGTCCACAACTGCATCCACTCACCTATCCTTGATCTTGCCTTCAGCCAACCCCGTTATATACTCCCGTTGTCATTGCTCCCTTGCCAGATTGTCTTTGTTCTCTCTAGTATGTTAATCACTTTCCAGCATTTCTAGTGATAGTTTCCTTGGTCTTTTGGACTTTGCCTTGTTCTCTGGATTTCGGATTTTTGCCTACTCCTTGCCTAGATTTGCTTATTGGACTGATCACCCGTGTCTGACTCACTTCCAAGTAAAGATTTTGCCTTTTTGTTACCTTGTGTACTGTATCTTTCTCTGTGCCTGAGTCTCTGATCTGCCTAGAAACGTTACAGGATGTAGCCACAGAACGATGACTGGATTTGGTCCCCCATCTCTTAAATTTGAAGGACATTAGGAAGGGACAGTATGAACAGGAGGAATGATTATGAAAATCAAACCCTCCTTCATTGTTCATATGGGTCAGGTGCCTATTATTATTTTAAGAAAATTATGAACCTTTATGAATCTTTAAAGCAACCAATAAGGTTTCTTACCAAATCCTAATGATATAAAGTGCAGTGTAGAGGTTGCCATTAGCGTTTAGCCACGAGGCTGACGCACACGCACACGCGCACACGCACACACACACACACACACACACACAGAGCACCGCTCAATTGAATACATTATGTTTACTTCATGGTCATCCTCTCTTCTTATGAACTGGATGCGGGTCAATAAAACATGACTGAATGAATCAACATTTCAAGGCTTTAGAATTTTATAAGATGAGACTTGCGATTTATTTGAAAGCAAAGGAAACACACAGACTTGAAAACAAGCAATGAAAACATATTTTATTGGGCATTCATTACCGTTATCCCACCCGAGCCCCACCCCGTCCAATCAAATTGCTCCATTTGCTACCGGAAGTCCCGCCCCCGTGCTATATCATCGTCGTAATTCCCGCTCTTTTTTTTTAATTTTAGGGCCCCTCCTTTTGCTCCTCCTCTCGTCCGTCCCCCCTTCTTAGCCCATTTATTAACCCTTGTTTTTCCATTTAGTTTAAAACAGGTTCGAGAAGAAGAGACAGAAACAAACAAACAAACATGGAAGACTCTAAAAAGACAAAACCCGCTCTGGCGCTCATTAGCGAGACGCCTGTCACAATCTATCAAGAATTAACCTCACTAACGGATGCTCCTAAGAAACGTATCGTCTATCGTATCGAACGCAGGTGCCTCCGCCCGAGTCTCTGCAAGAAGAATGGTCTTTAGAACCCTACCGTCTGCGTGGGGTCTGGGGCTATGTGTTCAAGTACGAAACTGGTGATCTTTGTTTTTTATCAGCTGGATGAAGGTGAAACGTTGGGGCCTGTGACCGCCATAGCTACGCTGACTTCCAACGACTGGGGAGTGCTGAAACTGGTGATGCATCATCTCAGGGGGAGTAATGAAACGACGGATGAAGATGAAGAAGATTGGAATGTTTCGACGCAGAGAACGAGGAAGCTCGGAGAAAAATTGTTACCTGCGCTGTGTGGCAGACGAAAACTTCACCCTCTGGTCGATCGCGTCAGCCTCCGCAGGTCCGGGGAAGCATTTCGTCTTGGAGTGTTTTAATTCTGATTGTGGGGTATTTCGGACATTGTTAGACCTGCCGGTCGCTGCTTGGTCTGAAAAGATGGAAGAAGAAGCTGAAAGATTCACCTCTCTCTTTCGCAGCTGTCGCAACTGGAGGGACGCTCTAGTCACAAAGAGATCTATGATCTTTTAGACCACGCCTCCACCACACCTCTACAACCTTAATCACGCCTCCACAACCCCAACCACACAATATAAGGAGTACCCGTTGGGGACACAGTCAAACCTCGACCGACAGAAACAACCTGACGCAGCCAGACATCGAGCAACAGGAGAAAACAAAACAAAACATGGAGAGCACCAGACAGAACCTGCGCCAGTCCAGTCTAACAACCTTTTGGGGGCGAGAACCTTCGCCGGAGCCACGTCCGCCGTGTAACTCGTTTGACGATGAAGGGCTGACTTGTGATTGTCCCAAGCCCGTTCGTATGAGGATGGTGAAGAAGCCTCCGACAGAGCCTTCACCAAACCCACCCTCTCCGGATAAGCGACTCACCCGACGGTTCCCCCGACGGTTCCTCCGACTCAGACGATACGGACGCCGGATTTGAGGAGTCCCAGGTGCCTGACTCTCCCTCACCTCCACCCTCTCCCTCATCTCCTCCGAGAGCAGCAAGCCCAGAGGAAGATGAAGTCGACGGATGGGTGTCCTCCATGTTCATCAACGCTGTAAAAACTGCCGTGCTCCATCTGCTCAACATTACTCTGGGCAACTACCGGAAAGATGCCTGCCACGGCTGTCTGACCAACCACCCCAGCCAGAAACAACACGGGTGTTTGGAAGTACTCGAGTATGATTTCTACTCGACCAACTTTTACCGGCTGATGCAAAGACTCTGGACCCCCCGATGCGCAACATCCAAGCGGACAAAGTCAGAGTCAAAACAGTCGCAGAGACGCTTTTACACGAACTGAAATCAACGAGGAAGATCTACGACGCTATCCACGACATGTATGACCTGATCGGGGAAGATGTGGTGAAAATAGGCCAGCTTCGAGTGATGAAGAACTGTTGGGACAAAGATCAATAAAATGGGTAATTACTGGATAAAACTTGTTAGCTGTGTGGAGGATTGTGATGTTGTCAGTTAATAGATCTTTTGGAACGGACCATTAAAAGCAGAGTTTTTAAACACAACAAGACAGATGGTTTTATCAGAGATGCAGAAATCGAACGACTAGAAAACATTTTTGTTAAAGTACGAGCCCATGCTTCATCGTGGGAACTGATTGTACAGCGCACCCTCTGTGTAAGTGAATCTTGTTTGTCAGACACCCTTGGAAAACTTGTGACAGAACGGAGTACAGATACGGCAAATATAAAAGTTTCCCATTTGTTCACCCTGTATGCCTTGTTTGTTGACGTGGTGTGTTTTTACCTGCAAAACAATGTGTCTGTGAATATCGCGATTGAACTGAAAAAAATACACTATGCTATTCACAATGCTCTTGATCACTCCATATTAGACTAAGCCTTAAAGATGTTAAAATGTTAGTCTACTATATTCTACTATACTATATTACTCTTGTACTCAAAACATATGCTATCTTGTGTTACGCTTGTGGTTGGTAATTGTAACGACGAGCCGCCGTTACTAAGACGTCTAGAGCAAGATAGTGATTGAGGTATTAAGACATGGTTAAGTACACACGCATGGTATTTTAATAAAGGGATTTATTGATTAATCGTTGGTAGGCTGCAGTGGTTTGAGCCGGGTTTCACAGCGGGAGCGCTGGGCTGTTCCACCGTGTCGTTGTCTGTGAACGTGCAAATAACGTGCATTAGTATGATAGGAGCCAAATGTATATTCATATGGAGGAAGAGAAGGTACAATTAGGCTAGGCTAAAGTGAAGGCTGTATCACGCACAACTTACCTCTGCCGGTTCTCGGTCTCCCACGGTGTTCGGGCAAAAGAATTCCCCGGGGACTCGGACACCTTTTTTATTGGTTCCGGGAGGATAACAACAGGTGGGAAGTGGGTAGAGGGGAGTTGGGTTGGACTGTTGGATTGTATTTAGTATGTAAAAGATGTATGGGTATTTATTAGGGCTATTGTGGGGTGTGTAATATTTATTAAGATTGTATATATTTTGGGGAAATGGTTTATGTAAATATTTATTGTATATTTATGTGTGTATCAGTAATTTGGGAATGGTATGTTCCAGCCAATTATGAGGGAAGACACATATATAAGGCCTCAGTTTGTGGGTGATGGGGGGGCTGGAAGGTGGTTGTGTTGTACTGGTGCTATGTCAAATAAAATGTAAGTGCTAAAGTGCTACCTAACTCTATTTGCCTCCTTTGACCGGTCGGGCATGGTGACAGTAATAAAAAAAATAAATGCATACCCTTTACAATGTATTGTTTTTTAAATTTGTAAACGATGGATTAATAAAGAACAGAATAAAGAAGCACCCTCACGTCAGTGTTTTTCAGTAAAACCTCAGATACTGCTGAAGGCAAGACGACAAACAGGATGGCGGAGAAACGTTTCATGAAAAAAGTGTATTACAACCCCGCACATCCAGGCAGCTTCGGAGGCGCACAGCTGTGCGAGATGAAATGGGCAAGAAAGTCAAACTTGAAAACGTCAAAGATTTTTTATCGGAGCAGGACGCCTATACTCTGCATGAACCTGCCAGAACACATTTTACCAGAAACAGAGTGTTTGTCCCTAGGCCTTTAAACCAATTTCAAGCCGACCTTTGTGACATGCAAGCCTTGGCAGAACATAACG
>VMKM01004422.1:0-17222 GCA_008360985.2 Macquaria ambigua | reverse complement strand
GCACTAAGATCTAATAAGACAAGTACAGAGACAAGTCCTTTGTCAGATGCAATTAGAAGGTCATTTGTAACTTTCACTAGTGCTGTCTCTGTGCTATGATGCACTCGAAATCCTGACTGAAAATCCTCAAACAGCTTATTGTTGTGTAGAAAGTCACACAACTGATTGCCAACTGCTTTCTCAAGGATCTTAGAGAGAAAAGGAGGGTTAGATATAGGTCTATAATTAGACAAAACAGCTGGATCAAGAGTGGGCTTTTTAAGAAGAGGTTTAATTACAGCTACTTTAAAGGACTGTGGCACATAGCCTTTTAATAAGGACAGATTGATCATATCTAGTAAAGAAATGCTAACTAAGGGTAAAACTTCTTTAAGCAGCCTAGATGGGACGGGGTCTAAGAGACACGTTGATGGCTTAGATGAGGAAATCATGGAAGTTAGCTGATAAAGGTTGATGGGAGAAAAGCAGTCTAAATGTACATCAGGTTTTACAGTTGTTTCTAAGGTTCCTGTGTTTGAAGATAAGTCAGTACCAACTGAGAGCAAGAGGTGCTGAATTTTGTCTCTAATAGTTAGAAATTATCATTAAAGAAGCTCATGAAGTCGTTACTACTGAGGTCTATAGGAATACATGGCTCAACAGAGCTGTGACTCTCTGTCAGTCTGGCTACAGTGCTGAACAGAAACCTGGGATTGTTCTTATTTTCCTCTATTAATGATGAGTAGTAGGCTGCTCTGGCATTACGGAGGGCCTTCCTATAAATTTTAAGACTATCTTGCCAGGCTAAACGTGATTCTTCCAGATTGGTGGAACGCCATGTCCTTTCAAGTTTTCGCGATGTTTGTTTTAGTTTGCGGGCAACTGTGGAAAGAAATAATACGATTTGTTTTTAGAACGTTTGTGCCACAGTTCATAAAAATATAAAACATTTATGTGGTACAGATTTTAATTTCATGGATGTTAACGAGAGTCATTTCTGTTTTGTTCCAAATGTGACTTCCGTTTGTTAACGAGGTTAATGAGATAAACCTGTTTGTTGTCTCATGTGTCTGAGCTGATGTCTCTCTGCTCGTATCGCTGTCATGGAGCGTTGAATAAATTCAGTTTCCTGTGTGATGTAACTGTTAAATGTCTGACCTCAGATCAGTGACAACTCTGAATAAATTCAGATCCCTGAGGACAAAAACATCAAAAATCTGACTCTGTTTTTACATTTTTACATCAGCAACGTCTTTCCTGTAAATCTACTAATACAGAAGGTCATCTAACTTTAAATATTCACATTGTTCCTCACAGAGACGTATATTTGTTACCCACAGTAATTCCTTTAATGATCTCATTTTAATGTTTGATCACATTAAAATATTTTACAGACTAAATCTACAGTTCCAGGTCTCCAATGTTTCTGTTCATGTTCGTACTGTAAAAAAATCTGTTGTCATAGTGTTGAAACTTGTTGCATGAAGATTAAATCTGCATTCATTTATGTTAAAGTGAAATTATTGTTACACACTGCATCAGCACACAGTGATGATGTCACATATTTTAGAGTTGGATTGGTTTTTATTGATCAGTCAGAAACATTTACAGCAGTTTAGTTGATTTTAGAAACTTTCCAATGTCAAGAACTTTGAAACTAAACTAAGAGAATATGAATTTAAACATCTACAGCTCCATCACAATGAAATAAATCCACCTGCTGATGAAGATCAGGTGACATGATCAAAAGCTCAAGAACTGCTGCTAAATCAGTGGTGGAAAGTAACTAAGTACATTGACTTTTTACTGCACTACATTTATTTAGTTACTTTTCAGATTCATATTTTTCATTAAAATCACATGATGAGTTTATAAGGTCTGATGAACGGTTTAAGATTATGATTAACATTATATAAAGTCATTGAAATTATACTAAATTATACTTTACAACATTAAAGTGCCTCTTACATATTAATACATCAATAATGATCCAATAATACTGACAGGGGCCATTCTGAGTACTTTTACTTTTGATACTTTAAGTACATTTTGTTGATAATACTTCTACTGAAGAAATGCAGTATGTTACCATGGTTACAGTGGCACAGTTGGAGCAGAGCTGGCGACACACACTCCAAACAATAGCACCTGCGCATCCGAAGTCAACAAAGGTGTTTTATTAACAAAAGATATTCTTCAACTGAAAATGTAATCAATAATTCAGCGGTTGGAAAACTGTTCCACTCCCCCGTCTCACCAGGTGTCATTACTCCCCTCATGAAATAAACAACATTCATGCAGTAGCAGAGCTGACCCAGAAATCATTCAATATTCATACTTAACCATACCATATGTAACATGGCATGTTTGTAATAATCATTTCCCTTTTCAAGTTTTAACCAGGACCAGAGCTCACGGTTCATTATGGCCCCAACACAGTATTTATACTGTTCCTACTTTTACTTTAAGTAACTGATTTGAATATTTCTTTCAACACTGAAAAGAATTCATTTTAAACAAAATACTAATGACCATGCCAGTGGTTTTTAATATTCAAAGTAAAAGTACTCAAGGACAGAACGGCTCCCGTCAGAGTATTACATTATATTTATTTTTGGAGTACTAAAACTATTAAAACTAACTGGCTGAGATGGAAAGTCACTAAGTACATATATTAAGTACAATTTTGAGGTACTTGTACCTTACTTGAGTATTTCCATTTTCTTCTACTTTGTACTTCTGCTCCACCAGATTCCAGAGAGAAATATTAAAAATATTGATTCAGATTAATTTTACAAAATATAGTAAACTAATAAAGTATGATTTACTACTACAGATTAAACTACCAAGCAGTTTATATATTTTCAACATTCATATTTAATATGTATAAATATATACACCGATCAACCATAACATTATGACCACCTGCCTAATATTGTGTAGGTCCCCCTTTTGCCACCGAAACAGCCCTGACCCGTCGAGGCATGGACTCCACTAGACCTCTGCAGGTGTGCTGTGGTATCTGGCACCAAGACGTTAGCAGCAGATCCTTTAAGTCCTGTAAGTTGCGAGGTGGGGCCTCCATGGATCGGACTTGTTTGTCCAGCACATCCCACAGACGCTCGTTTGGATTGAGATCTGGGGAATTTAGAGGCCAAGTCAGCACCTTGAACTCGTTGTCGTGTTCCTCAAACCATTCCTGAACCATTTTTGCAGTGTGGCAGGGCGAATTATCCTGCTGAAAGAGGCCACTGCCATTAGGGAATACCGTTTCCATGAAGGGGTGTACTTGCTCTGCAACAATGTTTAGGTAGGTGGTACGTGTCAAAGTAACATCCACATGAATGACAGGACCCAAGGTTTCCCAGCAGAACATTGCCCAAAGCATCACACTGCCTCCGCCGGCTTGCCTTCTTCCCATAGTGCATCCTGGTGCCATGTCTTCCCCAGGTAAGCGATGCACACGCACCCGGCCATCCACATGATGTAAAAGAAAACGTGATCCATCAGACCAGGCCACCTTCTTCCATTGCTCTGTGGTCCAGTTCTGATGCTCACGTGCCCATTGTAGGCGCTTTCGGCGGTGGACAGGGGTCAGCATGGGCACCCTGACCGGTCTGCAGCTACGCAGCCCCATACGCAACAAACTGCGATGCACTGTGTGTTCTGACACCTTTCTATCAGAACCAGCATTAACTTTTTCAGCAATTTGAACTACAGTAGCTCTTCTGTTGGATCGGACCACACGGGCCAGCCTTCGCTCCCCACGCACATCAATGAGCCTAGGCTGCCCATGACCCTGTCGCCGGTTCACTGGTTTTCCTTCCTTGGAACACTTTTGGTAGGTACTGACCACTGCAGACCGGGAACGCCCCACAAGAGCTGCAGTTTTGGAGATGCTCTGACCCAGTCGTCTAGCCATCACAATTTGGCCCTTGTCAAAGTCGCTCACATCCTTACGCTTGCCCATTTTTCCTGCTTCAACTTCGAGGACAAAATGTTCACTTGCTGCCCAATATATCCCACCCACTGACAGGTGCCATTGTAACGAGATAATTATTGTTCTTCACGTCACTTGTCAGTGGTCATAATGTTATGGCTGATTGGTGTATATATATATATGTAAAGTCATTAAAATTAGCTCCACATATACTAGCTACAATATTAAAGTTATGAACTAATGTACTACTGTATGTTCTCTTTCCTCCTGCTTTCTCTCTCTCTCTCTCTCTCTCTCTCTTTCTCTCAACCCAGCCAGTCAGGGCAGATGACCGCCCACCCAGAGCCTGGTTCTGGTTCTGGTTCTGGTTCCTTGCCACTGTCTCCTAGTGCTTATCATGGTGGGAATTATATAAAGAGTCGGTGTAGATCTGCTCTATATGAAAAGTGCCCTGAGATAACTTTTACTTTTACTTTTGGTACTTTAAGTACATTTTGCTGCTGATACTTAAGTAAAATGCTGAATGCAGGACTTTGACTTACTTTTACTAGTAGAGTATTTCTACACTGTAGTATTGGTACTTTTACTTAAGTAACAGATCTGAGTACTTCGGTACTAAATGAACAGTTGAATTGAAAGCTAAATAAAATATTTTATTGTACTTTATTTATTTTGCCCACGTTTGTCTCGGTTCAGATGATTTTAACTCATGTTGAAACTCTGTCGTTCTCTACTGTTGTCTCTATTGTTCTCTACTGTTCTCTCTGTCATTCTCTACTGTTCTCTCTACTGTTCTCTACATTACTCTATTGTTCTCTACTGTTCTCTGTTGTTCTCTACTGTTCTCTCTATTGTTCTCTACATTACTCTATTGTTCTCTGTTGTTCTCTACTGTAAGGTGGAGGTTTAATTGCATTGCACAGTATGCATCGGACCAGTCTACCTCGCCTACTGGGTCCCACAATGCAAAGCGCCGGTGGTGGTTTGTCGTTAGCCGTGCTTACACACACACACACACTGAAACACACGCACACACACACACACACACACACACTCACACACACACACACACACACACACACACACACACACTCACACACTCACACACAGACACTCGCGGTGGTTGTTTGTTCGTTTCATGTTTCTGTTGATGAATTTAATCATCAAGTTTTCTGCTATAAAACTGAGCTGACAACATTAGAATGCACTGAACAGCTGAACTCAGGTCAGATTAACCAGGACTGAACCAGAACCAGAACCAGGACCTGAACTGATCCCAGACCAGCCATGGACAGAGGTAAGACATGAAGGTCTCTGTTTTCTTTCACCATCTTCTTGTTGTTGATTTCTCGTGATGATAAAATGTAGAGTCGCTAAATATTGAACCACCAGATGGCGCTCTTAACTGTGACAGTGGTTACCATGGTAACTAAAGAGCATCGCTGCACTGAGCTCTGTGTGCTGAAAGTCTTCAGTGACATCACACTGCACTGTGGTGTACTGTGACATCAGCAAGTTCAAAGCAGTTTGAACGAATAAAAACTTTATTAAAACAACTTTAGTGAACTTTGATTAATTGAATGAATTATTAGAAACCTGTCTCTCTCATCTGTCTCTCTCTCACCTGACTCTTAACTGTCTGTCTCTCAGTTGTCCTCCTGCTGTCGGTGGTGTCTCTGGGCGTCTCCTCTCAGCCAATCACAGACGGCCAGCGTCTGTTCTCCATCGCTGTCAGCAGAGTTCAACACCTCCACTTGCTCGCTCAGAGACTCTTCTCTGACTTTGTAAGGCTACAGCAGCTCACAGAGACACAAAGACACAACAGGGACACAAAGACACAACAGAGACACAAAGACACAACAGGGACACAAAGACGCAACAGAGACACACAGACACAACAAGGACACAAAGACACAACAGAGACACAAAGACACAACAAGGACACAAAGACACAACAAGCACACAAAGACACAACAGGGACACAAAGACACAACAAGCACACAAAGACACAACAGGGACACAAAGACACAACAAGGACAATAACACACAACCGGGACACAAAGGCACAACAAGGACAAAAACACACAACCGGGACACAAACACTGTGTGTGTTTTCGTGTGTATTGCTGTGTGTATAACTGTGTGTATTTCTGTGTGTTTGTGTCTGTTAGGAGAGCTCTCTGCAGACGGAGGAGCAGCGTCAACTCAACAAAATATTCCTGCAGGATTTCTGCAACTCTGATTACATCATCAGCCCTATCGATAAGCATGAGACACAACGCAGCTCTGTGAGAGCACTACACTACACAAAACTACTATAAAATACTGCACAATGCTGTTATAATAATAATAACTTTATTTATATAGCACCTTTAAAAACAGAGTTTACAAAGTGCTTTGACAGACAAAGCCAAAGCAGGATACTCAGAAAGGTATCTAGGTTCTAGGTTCTGAAGCTGTTGTCTCTCTCCTGTCGTTTGATTGGTTCTTGGTTCTGAAGCTGTTGTCTATCTCCTTTTGTTTGATTGGTTCTAGGTTCTGAAGCTGTTGTCTGTCCCCTATTGTTTGATTGGTATCTAGGTGTTTATGCTGTTGTCTATCTCCTGTTGTTTCATTGGTTCTAGGTTCTGAAGCTGTTGTCTGTCCCCTATTGTTTGATTGGTTCTAGGTGATTATGCTGTTGTCTGTCTCCTGTTGTTTCATTGGTTCTAGGTTCTGAAGCTGTTGTCTCTCTCCTGTCATTTGATTGGCTCTTGGTTCTGAAGCTGTTGTCTATCTCCTATTGTTTGATTGGTTCTAGGTTCTGAAGCTGTTGTCTGTCCCCTATTGTTTGATTGGTATCTAGGTGATTATGCTGTTGTCTATCTCCTGTTGTTTCATTGGTTCTAGGTTCTGAAGCTGTTGTCTGTCCCCTATTGTTTGATTGGTTCTAGGTGATTATGCTGTTGTCTGTCTCCTGTTGTTTCATTGGTTCTAGGTTCTGAAGCTGTTGTCTGTCCCCTATTGTTTGATTGGTTCTAGGTGATTATGCTGTTGTCTGTCTCCTGTTGTTTCATTGGTTCTAGGTTCTGAAGCTGTTGTCTCTCTCCTGTCATTTGATTGGTTCTTGGTTCTGAAGCTGTTGTCTATCTCCTATTGTTTGATTGGTTCTAGGTTCTGAAGCTGTTGTCTGTCCCCTATTGTTTGATTGGTATCTAGGTGATTATGCTGTTGTCTATCTCCTGTTGTTTCATTGGTTCTAGGTTCTGAAGCTGTTGTCTGTCCCCTATTGTTTGATTGGTTCTAGGTGATTATGCTGTTGTCTGTCTCCTGTTGTTTCATTGGTTCTAGGTTCTGAAGCTGTTGTCTCTCTCCTGTCATTTGATTGGTTCTTGGTTCTGAAGCTGTTGTCTATCTCCTATTGTTTGATTGGTTCTAGGTTCTGAAGCTGTTGTCTGTCCCCTATCGTTTGATTGGTTCTAGGTGATTATGCTGTTGTCTGTCTCCTGTTGTTTCATTGGTTCTAGGTTCTGAAGCTGTTGTCTGTCCCCTATCGTTTGAGTGGTTCTAGGTGATTATGCTGTTGTCTGTCTCCTGTTGTTTCATTGGTTCTAGGTTCTGAAGCTGTTGTCTATCTCCTGTCGTTTGATTGGTTCTAGGTGTTTAAGCTGTTGTCTATCTCCTGTCGTTTGATTGGTTCTAGGTTCTGAAGCTGTTGTCCATTTCCTATTGTTTGATTGGTTCTTGGTTCTGAAGCTGTTGTCTATTTCCTATTTGATTGGTTCTAGGTTCTGAAGCTGTTGTCTATCTCCTATTATTTGATTGGTTCTAGGTTCTGAAGCTGTTGTCTATCTCCTGTCATTTGATTGGTTCTAGGTTCTGAAGCTGTTATCTATCTTCTATTGTTTGATTGGTTCTAGGTTCTGAAGCTGTTGTCTATCTCATATCGATTGGTTGAGTCTTGGGAGTTTCCCAGTCGTTCTCTGTCTGGAGGTTCTGCTCCGAGGAACCAGATTTCACCCAAACTGTCAGAACTGAAGACTGGAATCCTGCTGCTGATCAGGGTGAGAACACACAAACACACATAAATCATATCATACACGCTAATATAATCTAACCACCCAGCCTACCTGTGTGAGTAACCACCTGATCCTGCAGGCCAATCAGGACGGATTGGAGATCTTCCCTGATAGCTCTGCCCTGCAGCTGGCTCCTTATGGAAACTATTATCAAAGTCTGGGAGCCGACGAGTCGCTGAGACGAACTTATGAATTGCTGGCCTGTTTCAAGAAAGACATGCACAAGGTGAGTAAGAGGAGGGCATAATGTAATGATGATAAAGACTATGAAGATGATGATGATGTAATTATGATGTAATGATGATGACGTTTGTGTTTATAGGTGGAGACCTACCTGACAGTGGCTAAATGTCGACTCTCTCCAGAAGCCAACTGCACCTTGTAGCTGATGTAATCTTGTGTGTTCTGTAGCTCCGCCTCCATATTCTCTGTCTCTGCTAACGTTAGCATTAGTGTTAGCCTCTGTTCCGTGGTTTGTTATAGCAGGTCGAGTGTTTTGGTGCTGGAATCCAAAGTGATAGTGAAATCTAAGTTTTTCTGATCATTGTGATGAAAGCTGTGAACAGGAAGTGATGTCATACTGTCTGCATGTGAAATAAAGTGTGTGCTGTGTTGCATTCAGATGTGTCTCTGTTGTCTCTGTGTGTCAGTCGTTCATGTCTTTGGACAAGGACGACGGCCTGAAACTGACCTTCCTCTGCTGATGTTCACAAAGCGTCACTATTAACGGCCTGTAAAACCCACTGAGACCCAGTCTGTGATACTGGACCTCATACATAAACTGGACTGGATCTGAGTTCCTCCTAATGAAAAACACTAATAAAAAGTTCTGTAGGGAAGCCAGTGAGGGGTCAGGTGCTTCTCACTACACTAATAAGTAACACTTTATTTTACAGCTCTGTTATTTCTGTAAAAAGAAGTATACCTATTGTCTGCCTGGGCAAGTGTCTGATCCAACCTGTGACTTTCTGGTGTTTCCTAATAACTGATTTAAGGGCTGCTTCTAACACTTATTCTCTTGTTAATCGATTCATTTTGTTTATAAAACATTAAAAACTGCTTAATCTAACATGACGTCTTTAATGTTAAGTTCGACCAACAGTCCAAAACCCACAGATATTCAGATTACTGAGATATAAAGGCCAGTTCAGACCAAAGATTCGCGACGAGATGAGTTGAAACTTGCAACTACTTGCAATGCGCCAGTCTGCAACATTCTGAAACCTGCCGGTTTACACCAAAGCGACGAGATGAGACGGCGTATCGTTTCCATAGCAACGACTCTTTGTACTTCCGTTGTAACTGCCGGCTTTTCAGGCGTTTTTTGCAGCTGAATATAATTTGTAGTGTCTTAAAATATAAATGACGATAGTGATAGTGAGTTACTTGCTACAGTTGCATCTTTAGTATCGATGAAATGGCAAGGGTCTGAAAGGGTCAAGAATTTGGAGCCGTCCAGGGGTGCATCAACAGAATACCCAGGGGGCTTATGTAAATGTATACTGTGAACTTGAGACAGGAGATCTCCCCTCTTTTGTCAATTTCTCCAGTCTATTCCCGGAGCAGTTCCGTCGTTTAGAGGAGTTGGTGTGACCTCTAATCAGCAGAGAAAACACTAACTATTGAGACAGCATTTCACCAGGGGAACAGCTGATGATAACGCTGCACTTCTTGGCAACAGGTGAGCTACAGCCCATAGATAAAAGAAGCTACATGACTGACTGTTTTACAAGAGACAAGAGGGCAGATTCAACAATTGAACAAAATTAAATAATTTTTCTTGCTCTTGCTTTTTCATTAGTCATTTAGTACATTATTTCATTACTGTATTAATAATCAGTGTAATAAAGAAAGTAGGCTATACTTGATGAGAAAGCTATAACAACCGGAGTGTTTGTAATTGCTGATTGGCTGTTGAAACAAGTGACGTGCCTTATGTTCTAAAACCAGCTGCTGGGAATTTGACAAGCTGAGTCTCAGGTGACGCCATCAGCCGGCTTGAGTCGAGCTGAGACGGGCCAGTTCACACCGCTGCAACTTTTCCCTGCGACGTTCTAAAATGGCTTCGTCTCATTGCAAATCTTTGGTCTGAACTGGGCTTAAAACAGATAATAAGAGAAAACACTCTTTTTTGAGTGATAAATGAATTTAATGATTCATGGATATTCATAACTATTATAATTCATTATTAGATGTCAATCCACAAATTGTTTGAGTACACATTTCCTGGAAAGAACTCCATTTAAAATAGAGACAAAGTTGAGAGTCAGCAGTTATTCAGGACTCCCATTTCCTGGAAAAAACTGCTCCATTTAAACCAAAACAAAGAAATAAATTCCGTATTATGCAACAGTGGAAACTTTATTCTTCATACATATTGAATTGTATGCTTGCCTGTAGACTTCGCATTGCTTCATGTTTAGCTGACTTGCTGTCACTGAGTAAAAGATTCGGGGTTACACAGCGATAAATTGTATATATAAATATTCAACTATAGGTCTAATTAGTCCCTAATGACACAGTACTTTCAAGAAACTTCCAACAAGATTATTAGGAATACAGACTGTAAAATAAAACCCACTCCTGAGTTCCTGTTCCCGCTTCACCAGAACAGGAGGTCTCTACTTCCAGCAACTCCAATAATTCAATTCTTCAACTCAGGAAAGGGTAATAAAGCCTCACAAGATCAATTTATGGTTATTTTTAGGTACATTTTTATTTCATATGTACATTTTCATTATCACCCCCTCCCAGAACGTGTTTCTTACCTGCTTTACATTAATTTCCTGGCTCAGCGCACCTGACTCCACCTGCATGTGGATCACAGACTTCCTGTCCGACAGGAGGCAGCACATGAAGGTGGGGAATTACATCTCTGACTCCAAGACCATCAACACCGGTTCCCCCAAGGCTGCGTCCTTTCCCCTCTGCTCTTCTCCCGGTACACCAGCGGCTGCACCTTCAGTCATCAGTCCGTCAAGCTCCTGAAGTTCGCAGATGACTCCACCCTCATTGGGCTCATCTCTGGTGGGGATGAGTCTACCTACATGTGGAGACTGACCATCTGGTGCAGTCAGAACAACTTGGAGCTCAATGCTCTTAAGACAGTGGAGATGGTAGTGGATTACAGAAAGAACCCAGCCCCATCTGCCCCCATCACCATGTGTGTCATCATCACCCATCCACCTCAAGTGGAAGCTAAACATCTGCTCTGGCTGCCATCCCTGCAGCTGGCCTCATCAACAAGGCCCGGGACCCCCACTGACACTGACTCTCATACCCGTTACCACCACCCTCTACATTAGCGGTTCTCAACAGGGGCGGTACCGCCCCCCCAGGGGGCGTTCAGAGAGTGTCAGGGGGCGCTGGAAGCAAAAGTTTTGAAAGGGGGGCGGTGAGGTGTTCTTGGGGGGTGTTTGAGTTTACACCAAAGATTCAAGATGAGAGGAGTTGAAACTTGCAACTACTTCCAAATGAATACGGTCTGCAACACTAACCTGCCAGTTTACACAATGTGAATAGACGAGACGGTGTATGATTTCCATACCACGACTCTTTACTTCAGTGTTTCTGTCAGCTTTCTGTCACGCAGCTCCATGCTGCCTTCACCGGAACGGGATGTCAGAAAATCATCTATAAAATTTCACCAACATGCCGTTTACTGTGTCAACTCCAGGTCAACCCAGGAAAATGGACACTCTCTTCCTTGGTATTCCCCGTGGAGGAAATTAAGAGTTTCTTCCTCTTGAAAGCATTCATTTCTACACCGTGAATGCTGTGGTATGGCCGTGGTTACAAATGTCCAAGAGGGATATCCGCTGTCGGACTTCCCGTGAAAGCAACTTAGCGTCTAGCATCCAGACACACTCTATAACACTATTCAATTCACATGACTTTGTTGGCATGACTGCATACAACACAACGTTGCCAAAGCATATTAACACAAACTATACAATATTCATAAACATAAACATTTTTTAAACCATATTAAAACTAGATACCAGCCACCTGACAGGCTGAGTCACAGCAACGGCATCAGCCGGCTTGATTCCAGCTGAGACGGCGGAGTTTACCACTGCAACGTTTCTCTGCAGCTTTCTAAAACAGTTTCGTCTAGTCGTGAACTTTAAGTCTTCATTAAACATCTTTAACAAGTCTATAAATAAAAGGAAATCTGAAATCCCAAAACATGCGACATTTACCAGGTTTAATTTGCCTGGAATAGCACGAAATAATGTCAGACCAAACTCCATTCAAAAATCTGCTGAATTAATTCTGCCCTATTTAATGCCAAGAAGTCACATATTGGATAATAAGTGATGTATGTGCATTCTAATTATAAAGACACATTTATTAGTAGACTAATTAGCAATAAAATAACCAGTTAAAAATCGAATAGTCAAGAAATCTGCATCAAGAACAATTTGGTGGTTACACTCATTGCAGGTGTCTGAGGCTCTTACCGATTACCGCCTCCTCATTTACACTGACCACCTGAGGATGGTTAAGGCCGACATAGATGGGTGATGCAGCCCTGTCAGGTGGACCTGACCGAATGTGAGCCCAGCAGTGCTGATTTCCTTTGAAAGTTGGGATAAATCCTGGTGTTTTTTTCCAGTAGCCTCAGACTTTTTCCTTGGTAGGGTGCTCTTGTTTTCCTTTAGAACAATTAATAAGAATGCTCCTGTTTGGCATTTCTGATTGGCTGTTATCTAACCAAATTAAAGTTTGAATGTCAAATTTCTAACCGTTGAATTTGTTTAACATTATAATTTCTATTCATATGGTTTTTTTGCTCCCTGGGAAACTAATGATGATGATATTCCAATTGTCCAGTTATAATCAAATCTGTTATTTGGCATTCAGTGACATGCTTTCATAAAGATATAACACATAATAATAATAATAATAATAATAATACATAAATGTAGTATAAATATAATAAATAATAATCATAATACTAATCATTATTATTTAGCATTCATTGACATGCTTTTTTAATGATATAACACAGAAAAATAATCAACATTAATATTCATTTTATTTGATGGGGGGAAGTAAGGGATCTGGATAATGGATAGGGGGGCGCTGTCCCAAAAAAGGTTGAGAACCACTGCTCTACACGTTACATTAACATAAAGTCTACACACCTGAATCAATGCTTTACATTAACGCACATCTCTTATACTCTATCCTGCATATTGCAGATATTCTTTAAATGTAATTGTAGTGGCTTTCCGTCCAAAGTGATGTCAAAGTAAGCCACATACGAGCTGTAGACACAGTAACTTTAGTCTGACGCATATGACAGGAGATGTAATTCAGTTTCAAAAACATTTACTGAAAAATTTCAAATTACATAGTCACACAGTAAAAAAACAATATGCTCCCCTGCCTAACGCAGCTCTCTCTAGCTCTCTTCCCCAAACACAGCTGCACATGATGTCACTCATTAAATCAAACAAGAGCATCAACAATTAACTAATCAGCAATACATTACATCACAATGTGGCTCTTAAAGTTATACTGTGAACATTTGTACATTCTCCAATCAATATTTTGCACAAAACTGTACAGCTCTTTCATTTAAATAACGCTCATATTGTACATATTGTTTTTATCATTTTTATATTTGTTCATATGTTATTGTCAATTTTCTATTTATGCTTGACTTACAGTACTTGCTTTCATCTTCGTTACTTATATTTTCTACTTACTATGTTTACTGTTATGCACCAATATACCAAGGCAAACTCCTTGTATGTGAAAACCTACTTGGCAATAAACCTGATTCTGATTCTGATTCATTACATCAGCAGGGGGCGCAGCAGCTGCTTCGGTTCTTTCCGTTTGCCCGTCGTTCATCTCCGCCACGGCCTTCTAGCCTCCTCGGTATTCTTCGGCTGTGTTCGGCTAGTAACGGTCGGTGTGTTCAAATCCTCGGCCGCAGCTCCTCCTGGAGATTGAAGTAAAGAAAGAGCCGAGAGAAAAGAGGGGGAACAGACGACAAGAACAGATAGACAGAGTCTCGAAGCGGAATGACGGTGCTGCAGGAACCTGTCCAGGTAAAAACACATCTTCAGTTCGTTGTCATGAGCTGGGAGCAGAGTATTTACGAAGCCCGTGTTGCCTTCTCCGTCCCGGCCTCAGCGGCTGGTCCAGACCGCGGTGTGAGAGCCCCCCCCCCCCCCCCGCGCCGCCACAGGCCCCTAGCCCGCCGCTAACAGCACGGAGCGTTTTATCGGTGTTATTGGTGTTAAAAACCCGATCATTACAGTGTAGTTTGCCTTGTCGAGGCGTCGTTTGGTTCAAGACTAACACAATGCTAGTTCGTTTGCTAACGTCAGCTTGGTTACAGTTGATATAACGTTGGGTCATGCCAGACTCCTTTTAAAAAATAAGTCAGATTGAGGTTTCTGTTGGTGTCTGTTAAAAAATGAACTCGGTGGAATAATTCTTGTGACTTTTTGTGACTTGCTTATTGCCGTACGTCGCTTCGGCATAGATCCTGTACATAAATTGTCTTTTTAGTTAGATAATCCAACATTGATTTTGCATGTTGGTCTCATGGTCCTCCGCTTTGGTTGAGGTCAAAATACGCCACTGAAAGCGTCAGTACCAGCGCAAATAGTTATTAAAGTTTATATTCTACCGAAACAAACCATGTCTGGTTGAATGCATGTATACCGAATTTGTCAGTGGAACGTATTGATTGTTTAAAGCTCTGTTGAAGAGTTGTGTTTCTACTGAAAGGCAGGGCGATACTAATCAGTTTGATTTCAAATGGAGTGTTGTATTATTAGCATTGCTAATGCTGAAATGCTAACAGTGGAGTTATATTAGCCGGCTAACCATGGCTAACGTTTAGCCGCGCGGCTTCAGGCAGCAGAAATTCGCCTCTAAAGTAACCTTAAACGGGTTTGGTGAGAATGTATTCAGTTTGAAGTTAAAGTCTGACTTCAGAGCAGCCGCAGCAGTCGGGCTAAAGTTAACCAACAACTGGTTAGCCTCTTGTTGCTAACGCTAACTAACGTCGGCTAGCTGCCGGTTAACATGAACAATATTAGCCATCAGCTGGTTAGCTGCCATGTCAGCCAGAGTCAGACAACATTAAACATACTGTAGTTCAGTCTGATGGTTTAGGTACAGGCAGTATATCTGTGGCAGCATTAGCATATCAAAATAAACTGACTGTCATTTAATGCAGTGTTGTGTTGACATGCAGGTAAGTGATGAGGTTAATCAGATTTTATTAACGTTATTTAAAGAATAAATCTGCTGATGTCTTGTCCGTTCAGACACTTAACCAGGTTACCTGTCTGATCACTGACCAGCTGTATGTAAACTCAGACTGTACAGTAACCAGGTGATCACAAGTTATCACAAGTCAGGTGTCCTACCTGTTAATCTGATTTCAGTCACTGTGTTTCTGTGTGGACACTGATGCCGTCAGCAGGTTGTTGGCTGGATTCAGTCAGTCGATTAACATCTGATTATTTCTGTTGTTATCTGTGTGTTTCAGAGTTCTTGCTCTGAAGTACATGTATGATCAGAATAATAATACTAAATACTGATGTGAAACAGGACCGTAGTTAAGTTCTGATCATATCCTGTCTGACTGTAGTAACACGTATAACTGGTCTGTTGCCGGTAACATCAGGGCCCCAGCGTTAACCCTGACCCTTAAAATGTGCCCCCCCACATTGTTAGTGATATTATGTTAACAGACCACTTCAAGTTGTAGTAAATAGGTTTCATTTTTTTATGTTGTAAAACTGCCAGGGAGCTGAAACATAAAACATATCATGGTACAAATCGTACCATCATATGTAATGTAATTTTCTTTTTGTACAAATGGATTTTATAAAATTGTTATCATAAAAAGTATCGTGCAGGAACTGGTAATACGGTATTGAAGTCGAGGTAATGTTTGAACAATACCCAGCCCTAGAGTGGACGAAGAGTAAGGACGTTTTCCCACCAGTTAATAAACTCGTGACAACACCAGCGTTACAGATTACACCCGGCTGGGATGTTAATGATTAATCGTTAATCGATTAAGAATTGAATAGATTAAAAATGTATGAACTAACAATGTAAGTTTTGTGTACCAGTTCTCCGGAGTGCACGTATATCAACTTTTATACCACAAGGGGGCATACTTCACCTTTGCAGTTCAGATAAACTACTTTAAACTGTAATAAGATCAGATTTGAAGACGCTACAAATTCTATCAGCTACAAAAAAGCCTGAAAGGCCAGTAGACCGGCGCACTGCACACGTGTGTCTAACTGCTTTGTAATTACTGATTTCAAATTCACTCGTGCTGATTAACAGGGCTCAGCGGGCGGACATGCTGATATTAAACCTGTCTCCCTCTCCCTCTGTGTTCAGGCTGCAGTGTGGCAGGCTCTGAACCACTACGCCTACCTGGATGCTGTTTTCCTTGCTGAGAGACTCTATGCTGAAGGTAACACCAGTCTGTCTGTCTATCTGTCTCTCTCAGTGGGGTCAGAGGAGGCCCTCTACCTGTTGCCTACATGTTGACCTGTGTGTTGACCTGTCTGTCTACCTGTCTCTCTCCCTCAGTGAGGTCAGAGGAGGCCCTCTACCTGTTGGCTACATGTTATTACCGCTCTGGGAAGCCATATAAAGCGTACCGGCTGCTGAAGGCCCACAGCTGCTCCACACCGCAGGTTCGATTCCTGTTGGCAAAGTGCTGCGTCGAACTCAGCAAGTAAGCGCACACGCGCACACACACACACACACACACACACACACACACACACACACTTAAACCGCTGCTGTGGACTTCATCTGTCTCTTCTACCTGTCTGTGTCTCAGGCTGGCTGAAGGAGAACAGGTTCTGATTGGTGGAGTGCTGAACAAACAGAAGAGTCAGGATGACATCATCACGGAGTTTGGAGACTCCGCCTCCTTCACGCTGTCATTACTGGGACACATTTACTGGTAAACAACAGTCCTCCGAGTCTGTAACTGGTGTTAATGATGCTAGACACACTGATTACTGACCTGTCTGTCTCTCTCTTTCTGCCGGCCTGTCTGTCTGTCTGAGCAGTAAGACAGACCGTGTTGCTAAAGGTGCAGAGTGTTTCCAGAGAAGTTTAACTCTCAACCCGTTCCTCTGGTCGCCTTTCCAGAACCTCTGTCACCTAGGTAACGCACACACACACACACACCTGGTGATTTTACCTGACACTAATTAACCTCATCATGTGACTTT
>VMKM01004421.1:0-17235 GCA_008360985.2 Macquaria ambigua | reverse complement strand
AGAGGACCGTTTTCAATCCAGCCTGACAGATAAGGCATACAAGGCTGCTGCACTGTCGGTCCGGGCACTCAATGCCACATCTCTCCTGATGGCATACCAAGCCGAGCTGGAGGAGGAGATGACAGCTTCACCTGATCCCGCGTTATGGGACGAGGTGTGCATCGTCACCGACCACTGCCTCCACCTGCACAAGGTGGCGATCCAGTCTCAGGGCAGGGCCATGGGGTTGATGGTCCTGCAGGAGAGAGCCCGTTGGCTGAATCTCACCACCCTGTCGACCAAGGAGAAGGAGGACCTCCTCGACACCCCCATAACACCCCAGGGTCTCTTCGGTACGGCGGTCACGTCGATGCAAAAGAGATGTGAGGAGAGAAAGAGGGAGGATGAAGCCCTGAAGCTGTGTCTGCCGAGAAGGGCGCCCTCTGCCACCCCTCCGGCCCATCGCCAATCCTTCGCCCAAGCGGTGGCGCGGCCACCTCCCGCTTTCAGAATACCCAGGCTGCCCAAGCCTCAAGCAGCCCCTCAAGCCCCGCCGAGAGCATCGGCTCCAAATGGCCCGTGGCCAAAAAAGTCTTTCCCTCAGGAAGGGATGCGGTCTGACCAACCACCCCCTACCTCCTCTCATACGGTAAGGAGGAAGAAGCGGCTGGCCTGATAGCCTCCCTGGCTGTGGTGAGCGAGGCGGTTCTGCCCCCCCCTCCGGCTTCGCTCGTTCCAGCGGCCCCGTTCACGAGCAGGTTCACAGAGCTCGGTTCTGTTCGACGCACGGACGACGGGATGTTCGACCCGGTCCAGCGCCCCGTGAAGAGAAGCAGAGACAGTGTTCAGCGGGCGGAAACCCTCAGTGGTTCCGAAGCATGTCTCATAAGCACTTCTCACTGTTACACAGAATTAAAGTTATCCCAACTGTCGCATCCAGGCAACGTGCCGAGGGCGCAGTTAATAACGATGAAAAACAAAATAAAACCTCTGTTGCAAAACATCTTGGTCACTCATTTCCCAGAAGGAGTGACACCTCACTCGGGCATAGACAACCCTGCCGTGAGTTTCACAACTCGCGCAGGCGCAGTACCGAGCGAGCGGTACTATGCTCCTATGCCACGAGAGGGAGCTCGCACTCCATGTGTGACAGACTGGCCAGTCAGTCCCCTGTCTCTGAGAACAGCGAGCTGGTCAGAATGCACAAACTCACAGTGGGTTATGAGAACATTAAGCGGGGGATACAGGCTTCAATTCGCCGTAACGCTGCCACTGTTCAGGGGGGTAATTCCGTCTCAAGCTCTGGGCGAAGCCGCTCGCTTTCTACAGGAGGAGATTTCTTCCCTGCTAGAGAAAAGGGCGATAAGAGTTATCCCTCCAGAGCACAGTCGGAGTGGTTTTTATTCAAGATATTTCCTGGTTCCCAAGAAGGGGGGGCGCGGCATGCGTGCAATTTTAGACCTCAGAGATCTAAACAAGCACCTCAGGAAATACAAATTCAGGATGTTAACACACGTGTCTCTGCTGCGTTTCCTGCGCCCGGGCGATTGGTTCACGTCAATCGACCTCAAGGACGCGTATTTTCACATCCCAATATACCCACCACACAGAAAATATCTCAGATATGCCTTCCAAGGGACGAGTTACGAGTATCTAGTCCTCCCCTTTGGTCTCTCCCTGAGCCCGAGAGTGTTTGTAAAATGCACCGAGGCGGCCGTAGGGCCGCTCCGGATGCGAGGTGTCAGAGTAGCCACATACATCGGCGACTGGCTCATTGCGGCATCCTCCCGCCAGGGGGCGGCAGATCACACACGGTTACTCACGGAGCACTTGGTGGATCTAGGCTTCAAAATAAACCTAGAAAAGAGTGTTCTTCTTCCTTGTCAGACCATCTCCTTCATAGGTCTGTTTATAGACTCGGCTCAGGCCAGAGTGAGGCTGACAGGAGAAAGGTTGCAGGCACTCAGAGACTGTTTAGCCCTTTTTCACAGGGGGAAATGTGTGTCTCTCAGGTGTTGCCAAAGGTTGTTGGGGCTGATGGCCTCAGCCCTGGTGGTGGTTCCAATGGGACGCTTGCACATGAAGGCAATGCAGCGTTGGGTGGCTTCTCACAGGCTAGACCCACGCCGTCATGGCTCTCACAGGGTGAGAGTCTCAGTGGCCTGCACAGCAGCACTAATCCCAGGGAGGCCTCCTTATCAGGCTGGGGGGGCATATTCGAGGGGAGAGCAGTGAATGGGACCTGGGATCCTCACATGCGCTCAGCTCACATAAATTACCTGGAGTTGTTAGCTGTTCATCTGTCATTGAAACATTTCCTCCCTTTTCTGAGGGGCCACCATGTGTTAGTCCGGTCAGACAACACCACAGTGGTAGCTTATATCAACAGACAGGGGGGCCTAAGGTCCCTGCAGTTGCACACGCTGGCACACAGACTGATTGTCTGGAGCAGCAAACATTTTCTGTCCCTGAAGGCCACCCATGTGCCGGGGATACTGAACCGGGGGGCAGATCTTCTGTCCAGGGGAAACCCCCTCTATGCAGAATGGAGACTTCACCCAGGCGTGGTGAGTCTGGTTTGGGAGCGTTACGGGCGGCCGTCCGTGGACCTCTTTGCAACGAGGGAGAATACTCAGTGCCCTCTGTTTTTCTCCCTTCACGATCAGAATGCACCTCTGGGAATAGACGCACTGGCCCACCGGTGGCCTCGTGCTCTTCTGTATGCATTCCCCCCGATAGCTCTGATCTCCCCGACCCTAGCCAGGGTGCGGGAGGAAGGCCTGTCGATGATTCTCATAGCTCCTTACTGGCCATCAAAGCACTGGCTGGCAGAGATAACCCAGCTCCTTTACCAGGAACCATGGCCTCTGCCAATACGAAGGGACCTGCTGTCTCAGGTGCGCGGAGAAATATTTCATCCCCACCCAGAGAGGCTGGCTCTGTGGGCCTGGCCCGTGAGTGGTTCAATCTGAGGACCGTGGGCCTCCCTTTGAGCGTAATTGAGACCATCCAGAATGCTAGGGCCCCCTCGACAAGGTCCCTTTATGGGAGCAAATGGTCAATCTTTGAGAAATGGTGCGCTGACTTACAAGAAGTCCCCTTTCAGTGTTCTGTGGCTGTGATCTTGGCTTTCTTACAAGGCATGGTGGACAAAGGGAAGGCTTTCTCCACCGTCAAGGTGTACTTGGCAGCTATTTCTGCCTGCCATATTGGTTTTGATGGGAAGGCTGTGGGACAGCATCCCTTGGTCTGCCGCTTCATGAGGGGCGCGCGTCGTAGGCTCCCGGTTTCCAAACCATGGGCCCCATCCTGGGAACTTCCCACTGTATTGCATGCTCTTTCGGCCCCACCTTTTGAACCACTGGAACAGGTGGACGTGAAGATGGTGGCTTTAAAGACAGCTTTATTGCTGTCTCTTGCTTCAGCTAAACGTGTGGGGGAGGTTCATGCTTTTTCAGTGCACCATGAGTGTACAAAGTTCTCTTCGGGGAATGTAAGGGTGACGTTACAACCTAACCCTGCCTTTATGCCTAAGGTGTTAGGGTCATGTTCCCCAGTTGATCTTGTGTCCTTCTATCCCCCGCCGTTCTCCTCAGATGAGCATCGGCGGTTACATATGTTGTGCCCGGTGCGGGCAATACGCATTTACATGGACAGAACCAAAAGCTATAGGAAAAGTGACCAGCTTTTTGTGTCTTGGGCGAAGAACCACTTGGGGAAGCCAGTCTCAAAGCAGCGGCTCTCTCACTGGATTGTGGGGGCTATTGCTTTAGCTTATAGCTCTAAGGGTTTACAGCCACCAGAGGGGCTGCGTGCACATTCTACCAGGGGTCTCACCACCTCATGGGCCCTTTTCAGAGGGATCTCCATTCAGGAGATTTGCGCCGCAGCGAGTTGGGCCTCGCCACACACCTTCGCCAGGTTCTACAGGCTGGATGTTACGGCTCCTCCATTGGCCCATTCGATGCTTAGTGTGGCTAAGACACAGTAAGGCTCATTTCGGGACGGTTGGTTCCCCCGGTAACATCTGCCTAGCAATCCGGGAGTCAGTATTTTCCCAATGTGAGACACGAAACGAATGCTATGAAAGAGAACTTTAGGTTACTTGCGTAACCCCGGTTCTCTGAGTAGCATGAGTGAGTGTCTCACCAGACCACCCTCCTTGCTCATTCTTAGCGAGGAAGAGGTGAGTGTTTTTTGAATGACTGGCAGCGTAGTGTCAGACCCTTTTTATAGGGGGAGGGTCTCCACCCTCCCTGACACTGACCTGCTTAGTTCCAGCCAATCCTGGCTGGCAGAATGCAATAGGAGCTTCTGATGAGGTCACGCTATAGGCGTTCCCAATGTGAGACACTCACTCATGCTACTCAGAGAACCGGGGTTACGCAAGTAACCTAAAGTTTTCTCTTTTAGTGTGCTCCGTAGATACAGCGATGGCGGAACAAGCCTGCAAAGGCACGTTTCAATCATCAACTTCTCTTTATTTGGGGCCACACATTGACTAGAAGTAAATAAGAATTTGGGCATACAGTGCCACGTAACCACGTCAGAAGGCAGCAGGAGAGGAAAGATGGCGGCGCCCACAGTAGTTGAGCAAACAACGAACAAACTGACAGATTTTGTAAACCCCGTTTACACAACCAGCCAAGATAGCGAATCTTTTTCAGCAGATATGGGGGAACTACAGGACTATGTAGTGGATTATTTTGAGAAAGAGGTAGGCAGCGACCTGAAATCCTTGAAGAATGTTGGCGACCTGCTGGAAAAATTGAGAGAGGAAAACAACGTACTGGAGGAACAGGTGAATTAACCGACATTTTTTCGTATGTAGCAAAAACAGGTTTTGTCTTGTTTATCGCCTTGTGTATTACATAATACTGCATCTCAATAGGTTTGTATGGGGGAGCGATGTGTGATTAACGTTGCAGTACAAGCC
Source organism: Macquaria ambigua (assembly GCA_008360985.2). NCBI lineage: Eukaryota > Metazoa > Chordata > Actinopteri > Centrarchiformes > Percichthyidae > Macquaria > Macquaria ambigua. Next base: position 12,320 of record VMKM01004421.1, on the reverse strand, counting down.
TAAACCCACAATATTCTCAATTTACTGCATATACACATAAGTGCTTAGCGCACAGCCACTTTATGAAAACGTAGCTAAAGAACACAGGACGTTATCCAATACAATACAGTATACCATACAGGCAATGTATATTGCAAGTGTTTGCAATTTGCAATACTTCTATGAGGTGTCTAGCGCCTACTTAGGACGTCTAAAGCTGCCTTCAGATGATAAGAAACTTGGGCTATGTCCGACATAATTCACTATACTCCCTACTCACTATCTAAGGGAGATATGTAAAGGACTATATAGTGACGTCATCGGCAAAATGGGAAAAAAAACCCACTTTTGGACAGCAGCAGCAGGGGGGCGGTGACAAAAAGCTGCAGTCAAGTCGGACAGTTTCCTGCAGCCTTCAAAGAAATATACTGGAAGTCACAGAAATACTAACATCCTGTTAGATGTATTTGTAGGCTACCTGTAGTTTGCACACCAGCTTTGGATAGCTATGGCTGAAATAACCTTTATTATTATTATCTTCAACCACACAAGATATGTTTGTTAACAGATTAAACCTCCATTGCACAACATATAGCCTACAATCTAGTGTTAAATATTACAATTACACAGAAACTGGCTCTAAAAACTGAGGACGCCTCAGTCTCGAGCGGAAGAACGACTGAGAGACGCTGCTCAGCTACAGACTCTCGTTCAGTGAGCTAACACAGTAGCACTGTACACACACACTGAGCCAAAGAACAACTCAGCCACTGCTCAGCGACAGACTCTCGTGCAATTCAATTCAATTCAGTTTTATTTATATAGCGCCATATCATAACAAAGTTATCTCAGGGCACTTTTTTATATAGAGCAGGTCTAGACCGACTCTTTATATTTACAGAGACCCAACAATTCCCACCATGAGCAAGCACTAGGCGACAGTGGCAAGGAAAAACTCCCTTTTAACAGACAGAAACCTCGAGCAGAACCAGAACCAGGCTCTGGGTGGGCGGTCATCTGCCTCGACTGGTTGGTTAGAGAGAGAGAGAGAGAGTAGGAGGAAAGAACATACAGTAGTACAGTACAGTTCCACATAGAGATGTAAAGTAATAGCAGTGGTAATGGTATTGATGTTAATATTAATAAAAATAATAGTAATAATAGTAGCAATATAATAATAGTAATACTAATAATCAGACCAATAACAATAATGGCAGCAGCGGCTGTTGAGCAGGAACATGGGGGCAGCAGGTGGCCTGCAACCATAGATCCAGACTCTACAGCTCTGGAGTTTGTTTAGAAGCAAATCTTCTCTGAATTTTACACAGACTTTGAGGAAATGTTCATATGTTAGAATTTGCTTTGTATATATTAATTCTCATCAGTCAGTGCTCATCAACTTTGATCCCACTATGCATTGTGGGATACTTTGATTCCACTATATAGGGTATAATAAATCTCACTATACATTCGGACAGCACTACAAAATGGCAAACTCACTATATAGTGGACTCTGTAGTGAGTAGTGAATGATTTGAATGATCACAGAGCATAGTGCAGATACTTGTAGAGGCAAAGCGCAGTGCAGGTATACGTCATCAAAAAGTGCTAACTTTAGCATTGGATTTAACTAAGTAGAAACAGTGCAATTAAGTCCCGCTCACACCAGAGGGAAAAACAATTGATTGCTCTCCATTGACTTTGTATTGTGTGAAGGTGCCTCCTTGTCACTTTGGTCTGCTAGCAAACGACAGAAACATGCCTAAAAGCTGCTGTGTGGTGGGATGCTCTACCAACAGGGTAAAGAACCCAGAACTAAGCCAAGCCAAAAAACTGAGCCTTTAAGAAGACAAAAGTAGATCAGACGTGAGGCATCAGCAGGAAGAATGGGAAAACTGTGGGATCAGTATGTCTATGTGTACAGCAAGCATTTTGTCACTGGTCAGTCAAATAACCAAATGTCAGTTTTAGGCTAACAATATTGCTGTAAGTTAAGCTAAAGCATTTTGACAGTATGCAACTTGTGTAGTGGAATGTGGCTAAATCAGAAAGCTATGGAGTATTATGTTTGCAGGTGCATTAGCTAACTACAGTAACTTAGCTTGAGAAGGGACACTCAGATAGACTGACAATAAATAGTGAGTTTGTCCTCTCTGGTAGACATAGGCAGTAGCATAAGGTAGTTACGACGGGCCCCAGTGCACGCTATTATGATGGGCCCTAGTGCACACTAGTTACTATGAAGCACACACACCTGCCTGCGTATATATTTCTTTTACCAACAATGTGTTGGATTGTACATTCAAATGAGTTACTTAGGCAATTATATTGGAAATAAAATAATCATATACATGGGAGTGAGCACCTTTTACAAAAACGTCAAATGCCCCCTGGTGGAATAGTGGTGAAAACACAATGAGCTTTCTTGATAAAAATTCTAGGTCAGATGTGTTGGTGTGTAGGCGCACCAAATGTAACATGCGCTCTTACTTACAACGCGTACTTATACACACACCTAGATATCTTTTTCAACTGAGGTGCAGTGTGTTGATGTGGCGTTTGTTACAGCTTGCTAAAGTACACCTATACACACACTTTAGCCATAGCAGGTATGCGGTGAAGGTACTGTGGATGAATCGTTTGACACCTGGTATACAGCAACAAGCCCAATCGCACTGTTACACTGTGAATGTAACACAAGAGCCACCCAAAAGCGCATGGGCCACTGCATGAAAACACTCAAACCATGCAGTTAACAGTTGTACAGAGATCCCAAAAATACAGCAAATATAAATGTAGGCATTTGCACTCAAACATAGTCCATCACTGCATCTAGATTACCAAAATGGCCTTGTCCGGCATTTATCAAAACAATTTTACGTCGGTTTACAGTAAAACTAGACCACAGCTGATGCGTGAAATAGGCTCAAAATACACACACACACACACACACACACACACACAAGCTGATATTAAAGCATTGGACTTACCCTTAGAAGAGCTGTATTCGACAAGTTTTGGAACTGAATCTTCTCATGACCGTTTCCTTCGACTCATTTTGACACTTTCGAGTTAGATCTTTCTCAGAGGTCAGTTGCACCAACTGGGCCTTTTGGGTGTGAAGCATGGCACGTCTGTGATCCGTGAAAACATTCTTCAGAGTCAAAAACAAGTTTTCACATGTGTCAGTAGAGGCACCAAATGTTAAAGCGAGTTTCAGTGTCCTCACTTGGCATGGCCTCCAGGATTTTGTGCTAAAATCAGTCTTTGAAATGTTCACTTTTCTCCGTTGCCTGGTCCATTTGTGTGTGAATGAACTGTTTGGCGACAACAAACTCGGATTCCACAACAGTCATATTTACTAAATCCATGATTGGTTTCACTTTTTGTGTCCAGAAAGGTGTCATTTTCTGGACTGAACAGTGGCTGTTGTTACATAACTGTCGTAGCTGTTCTTCTCAGCTTGCGCGCACATTTTTTTAACATTTTATAGGGTAGACACTTCTTTACATCTCTTGAAGTTTTCATGTTGTGACCGCTATTGATTGACCAACAGCAGACGTCTGGGTCTATGGTGGGTAGGTCAGTCTAACACACAAATCCTTAATGTTGCCTATGATTTTCTGTTTCACCTTAAATATTACTTCAGTTTTCCCACTTATTTATCATCGCATGACTGAAAAACGAAACATTTCAATGAAATTATATAATAAGGAAGCCCAAGTCAGCAAAAATGTGTAGTCATAGCCAAGTCATGTGAAGGTGTGAAGATCTTTACTTTTTATTTTGAAGGCGAGGTCAGAAAGTGATTGATTTCTCACAGAATGCCCCAGACAGTGAGAGAATCTTATGTACAAGATGTGCAATAAACATTAAGCTCTGCTCAGACAATTCTCTCAGCAGCCCAGCTGCCTTCATCCTTATTTCAGTGCCAAGGGTTGCCACAATGTCAAACTCCGTAAGAAGTGAGAAGATGTCTTTAAAGAATGTGATGACAACTGACCTAGTTCTTCCAGCTTACAGTTTGTAACTGACTTCATCAGCTGATTTCGCTACGAGCTGATTGGCTGTTGAAACAGGCGATGTGCCTTATGTTCTAAAATCAGCCACTGGCGACTTGAAAAGCTGCGTCACAGGCGCTATCAGCTGGCTTGAATGAGTCAAGCTGAGATGGGCCTGTTTACACCGCTGCAACTTTTCCCTGCAACATTCTAAAACGGTTTTGTCGTGTCGCGAATCTTTGGTCTAAACTGGCCGGCATTTCACTGTATGTTTTTTTACAATCTGAGTAGGGGGGCAAACCTGTCTAGCTTGGGGGGGCCTTGCCCTCTTTGGTTTCCCCCCGTGACACAGACTATACATCCTTGCTAATACACCCTTCACACCCACCTATGCTTCATTCACCCAGCCCTTGATTACTTGAATAATTTAGTTTTTAAGTAAACACATGTGATTATGGGAAACTACATATATATGTGATTGTACATTTTACATATACGGTATGTGATTGTACATTTTACATATACGGTATCCCATTTGTAGCAATGTAATATCTAATTAGAGTGATGTTTCTCTCATTCTGTCATGACTTTGTGTTGGCACTCTCTAGCACACATATCTGTCAGAATTAGAGGAGAGGTGGAAGCCAGCAAAGCTCCTCTTCAGTTATCACCTGCTATCTGTTTTCCTCTTTTGGATCCTTCAAAGACAATTAAGCAACCATTTTATTAATTTTCCAACTATTGGAAATTGAAAGATGCTGTGTATTATTAGTCTACATCATAGGAGTACTTAAGCTCCATCCACTTCAGGCCACTTCCCTTCCAAACCCAGCTCAATTCATCTCTGAAACTTCTGGTTATAAACCTTCATTCCACTCCATCACTCACTAACCTCTCTAAAGCCCGGGACACACGCCTACCTGAGCAGCACGTGTGCGTCTTGCTTTTCATTTCAGCACCCATGTTAAGAAGTTAGAGCAGCCACACAGCCCGTGGCTCAGGCGTGGCTGCAGCGCTGCTCATCTAGAGATTCGGCGTGTCGCCTATTTTTTCCGCGTGATGCGCGCTGTTCTCTGCAAAACACAGTGAGACAGTGAAAATAATCTGTTGATAGTCATCACCCACTGGCTCGCACCATAAAAACCAGCCACCATTACCACAACACCATCAACATCAGTTATAATGCTAACTATGAAGCATACTCACCGCTGCTACATTAATATATCGAAAAATAATTAGATTTTTATTAATGACAGTTTTTACATGGAACCAGATTAAGGCAAACAGCACAATCCAATAAAACAAAGAGAACATTTTAACAAGCTGGCTGCAGGGTTTATGCGGTCTGGTAGCAGGAAAGCCAAGGATATTTACAACTTTAGTTCTCCTCCTATGTGTCAAATATGAGCAGTGACAATGACTCTATAATTTGTGTCATTCAGGTTCTGACTGTATCCAGTTCTGTGCCTCCTAAAGTTTCTGCAGCTCTGTCTGCTGCTGAGGAGGCCAGATGTTCCCTGGAGGACCTGCTGCAGAGAGAGCGATTAATCTCAAACATGTTGCACCAGGTAGAGACACAACCAAGTAGCAGAGGAAAAAATACTAAGTATTGTATTGTTACATGTTTTTCCATAAAATGTTTTTTTTCCATTTGACAAGGTAAGCCAAACATCTCAAATGGTCACTGAATGATCAGTGTTTCATGTTGTCACACAAGAGTTGAGCTTGAATGTTAATTTTTGTCCTTGGACAAAATATTAGCACAGTGTCCACTATACAATATAACATCTATTACAAGGTCTGCACTAGCTTAAATAAAACACAATTTCTATTTAAATCAGAAAATATCTGATCAAAGTAAGATACTTAGAAGATTATATATATTATAAACCCAAGCCTGGTATCTTATGGAGCCAGGACAGTGACTTTTACATTTGGCATTGAAAACAAAACCTGAACTGAAAAAGGAAACATTGGCATTGAAACATTTGTATTGGAAAAAGTTGTATTGACAGTGGCACTGAAAAAAGTTTCACTGAAAGATAAAACAGAATTAAAATTTCATTTTATTTTGATATTTTTTGCATTCTGATGTGTTTTTCAATGACAATGTTCATAGTTTTTCTTCATTGCCACTGTGTTTTCAGTGACAGTTTTTTTAAACTGTCAGGTTTTTTTTCAATGTCAGTAGTTTTCAGTTTCAACTTTGTCACCGTTTTGGCGTGGAGAGGAGGGGTTTGAGGTGAGGGGCAAGGAGAATGTGATTTACATATAATCTGCATACAGAGGACAGAACGTTGTTTTTATTTTTAGGGTTGAGAGGGGCTGGAGCTGATCCCAGCTGACATTATGTTTAACAAGAATCACTACCAAATGTTTTCATAATGTTACTTTAACCGAGAGATGAAGCAAGCAATATTATAGATTTCATGTTCACTTAAGCTATTCTGGGAGGTATAAGCATTGTTTTTATCTTGGTTAATTATTCTGTCTTCCAGCACCTACAGGGGGCCCAGCCTTGGATGGAAAATCTTGGTCAGACGCTTAACCAAGTCGACACTATAGAGAGACACATGAAATACCTACGGTGCCTTCAACATATAGAGGAACTCAGGTATTGTAAATGAGGGTAAAGGGATGAAGACACCTATGTAGGGGTTATATGGCTTTACGGATACCAAAATATGTAACAATAATTAATAACCTCAAAGAGGCACCAAAATTATAGTATAGTGTTAACACATTAATTGGTACAAAAAGATGAAGTGGAGTGCTTACACTCACTTCAGGCTATCAGAAGTAAACAATGTTTACATTAAATAATAGAATTTAACTTTCATTAAATTCACCTTAGGGCACCACCCTTAAAGAAGGGAAAATGATGATGCTAATTAATTAATAAATCAGTCAGTTTCATAAATCAAAATATACTAACATATCAATTTGGAACTTTGATTAACAATTAAATTAATAACTACAACCAAAATAACCATATCAATATCTAGTAAAGGTTGAAGGGTTTTGGAGTTCTGAATAGTAGGGGTTGGCAAAATTCACTCTTGTACAACATTAAATAGACCAGAATGTATATCCACAAGCATTTATTTATTAAATAATGAAAAGGTAAATCACACAACCGTTAATCTAACTAATATGTACTTGACTATACAAAAAGGGGTGTGTGTGTGTGTGTGTGTGTGTGTGTGTGTGTGTGTGTGTGTGTGTTTGTGTAAGAGAGAGTGTATGTGTGTGTGTGTGTATGTGTTTGTGTAAGAGAGAGTGTATGTGTGTGTGTGTGTGTGTGTGTGTGTGTGTTTGTGTAAGAGAGAGTGTATGTGTGTGCGTGCCCATGTCGGTGCGCGCCAGAAAGAATGTGTGTGTGCGCCTTTGTTCTGCCTGTGTGTTCTGTGCGTTCATGGGCAAGAACACACGTGTTAGGCCAAAAACCAAAAGAGCACGTGAAGCAGGAGCTTTAAATTTCCTCTCTGCGTGTGTGGATGCCAATTCTTAATGTGTGTGTGTATGTGATCAGTGGAGGATAATGGTGCCAGGTTAGGAAAGAGGATGGTTAGTTTGCATTCAAGACCCTGTGTCTGTGTAAAGCATAACTAATATCAACTTAGCTCTGTGGCAGAGCCAATAACTTAAACCTAAACAGAGATCACAACAATACGGCTCAGTAAATAAACAAAATCAATTCATGTTACGTCACAGTAAAGTTTAACGGTCCAGTGCTTAGCTGTGTATTGTTGCTATGCTAGCTGTATATAACCAGTTAGTTACCAGTTCATGAAGAGAGGAATTCCTTGGTGTGCTGCTGTGTTAGCTGGCGATTCCACCGTGTTGTGGATTTGAGCCAGACTGGGAAAAGTTGCGGTTCCGATGCTGCAGTCCTTGCTGTGTAGTGTTCTGATGGTGCAGGTCAGAGGAAACCGTTCGCTTTTCCCTTTGTTTTGTTGCAGAGTTAGCAGCTCGGCGCTAACTTGCTTCTTTGCTCTTGTTGCTCTTAAAGTTAACTTGGCAGGCAGACTTTGTGTCGTAGCCGCTAACGCTAAATGAACTTGTTTACTCTAGGTTAGTAGGTGGTGTGCTAACCAGGGATCATACACAGGCTCTCGTGTTGCTGCTGTAAGAAGAGAGTTCAGTGTGTCTACACGGTTGCAGACCACACCGTGGAGAGGACCTCCGTCAAGGTCAGAGAGGAGAAGAGATAAAAGAGTGAACAAAAGGGGAGCTGGAGTTTTATTGACCTGGTCAGGGGCGTCATCCAGGAGACGTCAGGTTACAGTTACAGAAAGTGACAGGAGGAGAGGGACAACTGTAAGCGTAACAACATACATTTCAAAATAAAAGTTCAGTTTACGTCACACAATGAACAAATTCATCTGTGGAGTTTCTTATGGTCCTTACACGGATAAAGCTATTAAACACAAATGGAGAGTGACGTGTGAACAGAGAAAGAGGAGAAAGTAGACATAGATGATGTAATTGAAAGAATAAAGAACCCTGAAAGTAAAGCACAGTCTGGATTATTGTGGATTACTGGTCTAAGGCATTAACTATAATATCATGGGTTCCAAATTTGGATGTGCACAGGTAGTCAAATCTACCATTACTCTAAATATTGAAATCATGCTATAATAGACATGTGTTGACTGTGTGCTGTAATAGACGTTTCAATTCAATTTTATTTATATAGCGGCAAATCATAACAAAGTTATCTCAGGGCACTTTTCATATAGAGCAGTTCTAGACCGACTCTTTATATTTACAGAGACCCAACAAATTTTTTTAGATTAGATTAGATTCAACTTTATTTATTCCCACCATGAGCAAGCACTAGGGGACAGTGGCAAGGAAAAACTCCCTTTTAACAGGCAGAAACCTTGAGCAGAACCAGAACCAGGCTCCGGGTGGGCGGTCCTCTGCCTCGACCGGTTTGGTTGAGAGAGAAGGGGAGAGTTAAAGCAGGAGCAAAGAGAACATACAGTAGTACAATGCCACATCCAAAAACAGTGTTTGACATACAAGTATTATTTTTAGAACAGAATGCACTCAAAATCCTGAGTAGAGCTATGGTACATTATGTGCACTGATCAGCCATAACATTATGACCACGTGTCTAATATTGTGTAGGTCCCCCTTTTGCTGCCAGAACAGCCCTGACCTGTCGAGGCATGGACTCCACTAGACCTCTGAAGGTGTGCTGTGGTATCTGGCACCAAGACGTTAGCAGCAGATCCTTTAAGTCCTGTAAATTGCGAGGTGGGGCCTCCATGGATCGGACTTGTTTGTCCAGCACATCCCACAGATGCTTGATTGGATTGAGATCTGGGGAATTTGGAGGCCAAGTCAACACCTTGAACTCGTTGTTGTGTTCCTCAAACCATTCCTGAACCATTTTTGCAGTGTGGCAGGGCGCATTATCCTGCTGAAAGAGGCCACTGCCATTAGGGAATACCGTTTCCATTAAGGGGTGTACTTGGTCTGCAACAATGTTTAGGTAGGTGGTACGTGTCAAAGTAACATCCACATGCCCATTGTAGGCTCTTTCGGCGGTGGACAGGGGTCAGCATCATGGATGTATAAAGAGAACTGGATACAGTGTCGGAGGAGGGGCCCCGTTCATTCCTATGAAAGCTGCTCAGTGGCGCATGAAGCCAGTAAAATTACCCGGATCTTCCACATAGCTTCCGCATTCTTAGCCCATAGAGCAAGCGCACTAGCTTTTGCTTTAACCCCGCCTCCAAACTGCTAGGTCTCATGGGTCTCGGAGCAAGCGCACTAGTGTTTCCTTTAGCCCCACCTCCCAACCGGTCCGTCTCAGGCTCACTCACATGAATGGCAGTCACTCTATAACTCTGGATTTGGCTATTTATGCATTTTACAGCTTTTAGCACAAAATGATTTAAATAAGGGCTGTTTAAGTGTTCATACTGGCTAGTTGTTGTACCTCAAAAAAATGATCCGCTGATTTACAGACTTCTTTCCCAATGTAAGTCTATGGGAAAAAGTCTCTTAGGGCCAGTGTGCGTCACATGACTGACCCGGAAGTTGTAATTACATAGTTTGGCCACTGTGTCAAATTGGCTTCAAAGCCTGGCGCTCTTCCTGGGGGCTTGGTCAGCATGGGCACCCTGACCGGTCTGTGGCTATGCAGCCCCATACTCAACAAACTGTGATGCACTGTGTGTTCTGACACCTTTCTATCAGAACCAGCATTAACTTTTTCAGCAATTTGAGCTACAGTAGCTCTTCTGTTAGATCGGACCACACGGGCCAGCTTTCGCTCTTCACGCGCATCAGTGAGCCTTGACCCGTGGCGACCCTGTTGCTGGTTCACCGGTTTTCCTTCCTTGGACCACTTTTGGTAGGTACTGACCACTGCAGACCGGGAACACCCCACAAGAGCTGCAGTTTTGGAGATGCTCTGACCCAGTTGTCTAGCCATCACAATTTGGCCCTTGTCAAAGTCGCTCACATCCTTACGCTTGCCCATTTTTCCTGCTTCCAACACATCAACTTCGAGGACAAAATGTTCACTTGCTGCCTAATATATCCCTCCCACTGACAGGTGCCATTGTAACGAGATAATCAATGTTCTTCACTTCACCTGTCAGTGGTCATAATGTTATGGCTGATCGGTGTATATCAGACTCAGTGGCAAGTTCAGTAGAATCCTGGTACTGAGAAAATGTCAATCAGCATTATGCACTTTATACAGCACTGAGGCAATCGAAAAGATGCCCAGTGAACTTTTACTTGGAGCAGTGGCAGTGTTGAGTTAGTTCCTGAAGTGGGTCTCAGATGGCAAACTTGTTGCTTGATTAAAGCTGGGTGAAGTGAAGAATGAGGAATACATGTAAAAATGAATTACACTTGCTCACGCAGAGTTAAGTATCCATGGAGATTATTGGTCTCTTCAACATTGTTGCTTCCATCTCCTTGAGACTGTTTTTCCCACATGCATAACAACTTTGTCACCTGCATCACCGCCATCAGCATTTTAATATAAAATGTATATGCTAAGTTTTAATATGACCTTTTAATAAGGGTTCTCCCTGTCTGTGTCTGCTGTGGGATGACAGAAACAGTAATGTGTGAAGTGTTGTGTGCCTGCAGTGCTGCAGTTCAGCAGTGTCTGATGACCAGCAGTGTCTGGGAGGCCATACGGGCAGTAGACAGCATGGCTGCGCTGGATGCTGGACTAAGCCAGTCTGGGTGTTCTCACCTCCAGGACTTCCTCCGAGAAACACTTCACTTCTGGCACAAGATCATCAAAGACCGCCTGGCTGGGTATAACACATAAGACACATGCAAAGATACACTGTATCATTGTCCTATGTTCACTTTATGAGCTATATTCTCCTCTCCAATTTTTTCATAGTGATTTTGAGAAAGTATTGACCCAACTTCATTGGCCGATCATCTCCCCTCCTACTCAGTCACTGACACCTGCTGCCAATTGTCAGGAGATCAACAGCCAGCTGGAGCTGCTTGTCACACAGCTGCTTGCCCTACAGACCTCGTATCCTTCAGTTTGGGCTTCTACACATCTGTGTTCTGTACACATCATTATCGTCCCACAAACACAAACTCTGTCTCCTACAAATTGTATCGACATACAGCTAATTTGTGTTGGCTAATATGCTTCGGAGGAAATGTAATGCCACTGGGAATCTTTAGCAACACTAATGGTGTGGCTCTAGGGATAGCAATGTCTGTTGGTTGGTCCACCACTTTAGTCCAGAGTGAAATATCTTGACAAAAAATGGATGGATTTCCATGGAATTTTACACAGACATTCATGGTCCTCAAAAGATGACTTTCACCTAGTGCCACCAGCAGGTCAAAGTTTTTCGTTATCCAATGAAATATCTTCACATCCGCCAGATGGGTTGGCGTAAAACTTGGTACAAACATTCGTGCTTTCCAGACGGTGTATCCCAGTGACTTTGATGATGTCTTGACTTTTCATTGACCGCCACAAGCAGGTTGACATTTTGGTTCACAGTAAAAGATTTCGACAAGTATTAAATTAAGTAGTAAGTAGTAGTAAGTAGTTAGTAATCAAGTATGGGTGTGTTTTAAAAAAAAAAAAAAAAAAAAAAGAAAAAAAAAAAAAAAATATATATATATATATATATATATATATATATATATATATATATATATATATATATATATATATATATATATAATATAATATAATATATATTATATTGTATTGGCCTTTGACATACAATATGCATCTTAAAACTTTTAAAGCATGAGTGTCATCAGTGTGTACGTAAACAAAATGATGACACTAGATAGAAAGTAGAGGGTGACAGGGTAATG
>VMKM01004420.1:0-17263 GCA_008360985.2 Macquaria ambigua | reverse complement strand
CACTCAGCACCCCATCTTGACAGAAAAAAACAAATGTAGAAGTTTTTGCAAATTTATTAAAAAAGAAAAACTGAAATATCACATGGTCATAAGTATTCAGACCCTTTGCTCAGTATTGAGTAGAAGCACCCTTTTGAGCTAGTACAGCCATGAGTCTTCTTGGGAATGATGCAACAAGTTTTTCACACCTGGATTTGGGGATCCTCTGCCATTCTTCCTACAGATCCTCTCCAGTTCCGTCAGGTTGGATGGTGAACGTTGGTGGACAGCCATTTTCAGGTCTCTCCAGAGATGCTCAATTGGGTTTAGGTCAGGGCTCTGGCTGGGCCAGTCAAGAATGGTCACAGAGTTGTTCAGAAGCCACTCCTTGGTTATTTTAGCTGTGTGCTTAGGGTCGGTCATTGTCTTGTTGGAAGGTGAACCTTCGGCCCAGTCTGAGGTCCTGAGCACTCTGGAAGAGGTTTTCTTCCAGGATATCTCTGTACTTGGCCTCATTCATCTTTCCTTCAATTGCAACCAGTCGTCTTGTCCCTGCAGCTGAAAAACACCCCCGTAGCATGATGCTGCCACCACCATGTTTCACTGTTGGGATTGTATTGGGCAGGTGATGAGCAGTGCCTGGTTTTCTCCACACATACCGCCTAGAATTAACGCCAAAAAGTTCAATCTTGGTCTCATCAGACCAGAGAATCTTATTTCTCATAGTCTGGGAGTCCTTCATGTGTTTTTTGGCAAACTCTATGCGGGCTTTCATATGTCTTGCACTGAGGAGAGGCTTCTGTCGGGCCACTCTGCCATAAAGCCCCGACTGGTGGAGGGCTGCAGTGATAGTTGACTTTGTGGAACTTTCTCCCATCTCCCTACTTCATCTCTGGAGCTCAGCCACAGTGATCTTTGGGTTCTTCTTTACCCCTCTCACCAAGGCTCTTCTCCCATGATTGCTCAGTTTGGCTAGACGGCCAAGTCTAGGAAGAGTTCTGGTCGTCCCAAACTTATACCATTTAAGGATTATGGAGGCCACTGTGCTCTTAGGAACCTTGAGTGCTGCAGAAATTCTTTTGTAAACTTGGCCAGATCAGTGCCTTGCCACAGTTCTGTCTCTAAGCTCCTTGGGCAGTTCCTTCAACCTCATGATTCTCATTTGCTCTGACATGCACTGTGAGCTGTAAGGTCTTATATAGACAGGTGTGTGCCTTTCCTAATCAAGTCCAATCAGTTTAATTAAACACAGCTGGACTCCAATGAAGGAGTAGAACCATCTCAAGGAGGATTAGAAGAAATGGACAGCATGTGAGTTAAATATGAGTGTCACAGCAAAGGGTCTGAATACTTATGACCATGTGATATTTCAGTTTTTCTTTTTTAATAAATTTGCAAAAATTTCTACATTTCTGTTTTTTTCTGTCAAGATGGGGTGTTGAGTGTACATTAATGAGAAATAAAATGAACCTTTTCGATTTTAGCAAATGGCTGCAATGAAACGAAGAGTGAAAAATTTAAAGGGGTCTGAATACTTTCCGTACCCACTGTGTGTACCATATGAATACAAAGAACTTGAGTTTTCAATTTAAATAAATTATTATAAAAATATATTTTCATTCTGTTAATGTCTTTTCATTTAGTGAAGTGTCACAGTTAAGTTGCGTTAAATTGCCTTTTCTGTATTGTTTTTACATAACTTTACATTTGGGCCACCAAAAATGTACTTTGGCCACTAAATTTAGGGGCTTGGTGGCCCGTGGGGCCAGTGCTTGAAAATATTAGCGTCTTTCCCTGATAAGATTCCCATCCCAAGTTAGAAGAGCCCAATCTGATGATGCCTCAATCTGAACCATCTGAACAATAATCAGAAAACACACAAAAGGTATTGGATTTATAATGATATTAAACAAAGAAAAAGCAGCAAATCTTTGTATTTGAGAAGTTGACATGACATGTTTGACATTTAAAGTAGATATAGTGGTATATAAGTAGCAGATAGATGACAAACTATTAACAGAACCAGACGTGATTATAGTGTTGTGTTGTTCAGAACACAAAACTTATTGTCCACTTGCCAAAGTCGCTGAAAAGAAGGTTTTTCTTTCCTGTGTGACATCATCATCATCATCATCATGCAAATCAACGTTTCTTCTGTACTTACGGAAACAAGTTTAATGCAGTGGATTTGGGGTGTTGATATTCGTTCACGTTGTCGTAAACTTTTTTTTTTTGCTTGTCTTTTTCAGAGCAAGAAACATGCCAACAAAGTGCGGCGCTACCTTTCCAGCCAAAATGAGGAGCCTGCGCTCAAAAAGCTGAAGTCGTCGTCATCTGACAGCGTGAGTAGAAAGTGCTCCGTTTTCACAGTTAATGTAAGCCGAACCCAAACAGCTTCAGTCACCCAAACCAACAGTTCCTTTTCATTTGCCCACCATGAATTTAAAGTAACAGTTCTTTAAAAAAATATTTTTGATCTTGACCAAGCTGAGCCTTTCTGCTGGAGGTCTGCGTGTATTAAGACCCTGAAGGCTCCTGCGCTCCATTTATACGACGTCCCGCCTGCAGTGGACGGCCACTTGTCACTGTCATATTTTTAAAAGAAATCATGTTTGAACAAACTCAAACTAACATGTCATAGTCTGTCCTAAAGTACATTGTGGCTGTGGTCACACCTGATTTCACTACCCATTCATTTCTATGAGGAACGGGCCGAGATGCCTTCACTGCCTTGTTCGCACAGTCCAATCGGATTGAACTCTGGCATGTGAAATCGCACATTATATCAGCAGCAGTTCCTATATGCAGGGTTGGTACAAAGTCTTGAAAGTTTGGAAAATGCTTAATTTTAACAGTCATGTTTTCAAGGTTCAGAAATATGCTTGAATTTGAATATATTCCTTGAAAAATGCTTGATTTTTCAACATAATCTGGTGTTTCACCATCTACAGAATCACTCCTGTAAACCAAACATCTTTTAATATTTGAAATGAAACGATCCCGTCGTCATATTTGTTTTTTGTCTCCTGGCATTTATAGTAACAATTAAAAGCTTTGAGAGTCTGGAAATCTTTGGTTTAGGTACCTTGAAAGTGCTTGAATTTTACTCTTAAAAAGCTGTACGAACCCTGTTTTTCCAAATTGTGCAGTAGTGCTGCCTCTGTGTGCTTTTACATCCTTATGTGTACCGATCTGAACACGCTTCATTAAAAATGAATAGATATATTTAGAGGAAAACTAAAAGGAGGCTGTGTGGTGTGTATTGAATTTAGTTTTATCTTGAATATACATCGCTGTGAAGATAAACAGGTGTATCTGTTAACTGCGTCTCACACTGAAGATGAAGTCTGTTAGTGGACCTTTTTTTGAGAACAGATGTACAGGTGCCCAGCTGAGCTAGTAATGTCAGCAAATGCAAACTGAGCGCACTGCGACCTCTCGTTCTCTGGAGTTTGGACTCCGGACTTCAGCTCCTGAGAGCGTTCTGTATTTAGAAAGACCTAATGTTTCAGCAAACAGTTAATGCCCTGAAAACATTTAAAATGTCAGCGAAGAGCCAGTTTTACGCTTTCAGTTTGAGGATATTTAGAAACACAGAACAAATGCGCAGAGATAACAAACAATTTATCCTTTTTGTTTTTTAAAGGACAAAGTCGTAAATGATTTCTGTTGCTGTGTGTGTCTTTTGCAAGCAGGACTGTAACAACGGAGACACCGACCGGTCGAAGGTGTGTCATGTATGTAACATGACCTTCTCCTCTCCGGTGGTGGCCGAGTCTCACTACCAGGGCAAAGTTCACGCCAAGAACCTGAGGCTGAAAACCGTTGGTCCCCAGACCCCAGGTATGCACGATTCTTTTATTTTACTCATTTTACATAACATTTTCTTTTTCTAATTTTGTATATTGCTGTTATCTCATTTCCTATGTGAATGTCTTATTTACATGTTTTTTCTGTTGGGTAACTTGTTGTAACTAAAGGTGCTTCTACAAATAAAGTGTAATAACAATTTTGTCATTGTTTTCATTGCATCTCCTCTCCAGCAGTGTCCTCCCAAACACCGCCAACAGCTCAGCCGAAGAAGAAACCTGCAGATGATCTGAGCAGTGTGCCGGCGACGGGCGGCGGCAACAACAACAACAACAACAACCCGGACCGTTTCTGCTCCATCTGCCAGGCCTCCTTCAACAACCCGCTCATGGCCCAGCAGCACTACGTGGGCAAGAAGCATAGAAAACAGATGACCAAGCAGAAACTGATGGAGACGTACGGCCCCTCCACAGCACCAGGTCAGACCACAGAACCAGGAGCTCATGTAGTTGTGTTGTCACCACTCCATCACTCCTTTTGAAGATGAATCATTTTAATCAGACTTAAAGAAAACTAACTCCTCTCCTTTTCTGTGTGTCCACAGCGTCCACACTAAAGGGCTACCCATGCACCGTCTGCAACATTGAACTAAACTCAGTGGAGCAGTACCAGTCTCATATCAGTGGTGCCAAACATAAGAACCAGTAAGTACGCACATCTCTTAACCATCTAGACCCCAGTAGAATTACAGAACCCTCACTTAAATGAGCATTTTCCTACTCAGTCCAAACAAACAGCTCAACCTCAAAAGCAGAAAGAAATTGACAATCACATGTTGTTTTCATTTAAAGAAACACAACTTCCTCTTTAATTTGATACCAAATATGTGGCATGTGCAGCTGTGTAGATCAGAACAAACGGCACTAAAACGGTTGTAAATAGCTATTTATCTTATCTTCCTCACACACAAAACACTATTTTTTTTCCTTTGGAAGAAACTTTATTATCAAAACTGCAAAAGTCACTACAAACTGTACACGCAGTTACTTACAAAGAGTCAACATTCAACAAAACGGATCCTTCACTGGATAACGCTAGGCTTTCAAAATAAAAGAGAATTGTCCCACACTTCAACCCACACAGCAACAAACAACAGTAATGTGGTAGTAGGTCGTGTCTTTGGCAGCTTACATGAGGAAAAATCGCAGAATTTACATGTTGAAAAGTCACTTATTTTGTTTTGTTTTGACCTAACCAATCAGAAGTGTGGAAAAACAAACATGAACATTTCTGTCTGGTTTTTGTTGTTTTTTCTTAGAGTGAAGAAATCGGGCCTGAACACTGCGGAGAACCAAGACGCAGCAGAACGAGCAGACGAGCAGTATGCCGCCGGGGGCGACCAGTACGGCTCCGCAGATGAGCAGTACACAGCCGGAGATAACCAGTACGCTCCTGAGGACACGGAGTACTCAGAGGAGTGCCAGTTTACTTGAGACTGGGCTTGTAAGGGACTACAGAGGCTTTAGTCAGGACTTGGAATGACACACAACAACCAGCCCCTTTAACACATTAGCGTCAGCCTCCATGGACCTTCAGCTCCTGCCAGAGTCTCTTCTCAGTAGGTTTCCCCCAGAACAGAGTCCTCTAAACCACAGGCGTGGACCCTGGAGTACTCCCAACGTGGTATTTTATCATTTTGGGTTTCCAACTTAAAGAATGTGTTTTTTCTCCTTTTAATGAAAAAAGCTCCTGATGTGTGGGTCGGTGAAATGATGGTAAGCACCCTTCAGTGTGTGATCATTGGTTCAGCAGCTAATATTTGTACCCACAATCACAATAAAGAATGTCTTTAACTGGCTTCTACTTCTATTACAAACATGTGTAAACCATTCTCCATGTCAGTGTACTTTAGGGCGGAGTTATCATGAAATTTGTCGATACTGGTGCTGACATGATCAGTACAGTACGTTACTTTAGGAATATAAACGTGTTCTACAAAAACCTCAGAAGCTAACGTTGTCAAATGTTGCATGTTGTCTACACGAAAGGAGCCGTTCAAGAACTCTGCACAAAACAAAATTAAGTCTAAAATGTGCAGAAGTCTAATTTAAATTGGGAAATACTGCAAGTAAGTAAAACTACAAATCTGACCAGACATTCTACGCCAGCTTTCGATTCTCTGCGTGCTACCGACACATTTCGGCCCGTACCAAAAAAAGTATTGAAGTGTGAAACTCTGTACACACTAGGGATGTCCCCGATCCTGATCAGTCTTTTAATCTTGGGAATCTGCCGACTCCAATCTGTTACTTGTATTTTATTTATCAAATATGTACCTGACACATTGAAATAACAGCTGTAGACTAAATCTGACACACCTCGCCTCACTTTACTTTTGTTACGAGCTACTTGATCCAAATACTGAAGGCCCTGGTTCAAACCTGTTATGTTTCTAAACTGAAATTATTGATATGATTCAAATGAAAAGTTTAACTGGCGACGGCGACTCCTGAAAGTGATGAGGCGCGATCAGCGAGATCATTTAACGAGAAGTCGTTTGACTGTGTTGGAGTTGTGGGCAGGCTGAGAGGGACAGAAAAAGAAAGGACTGGATTTTGATTGACCCCGATACCAATCAAGTCAAAGTAATAACAGGAGAAACTTTTGTGTACAGTTTGGTTTCATGCAGGACAGATACAGTAGGGTATTTTTATCGTTTAGCCTCTACTAACATCTAACACTAACATCTAGTACCAGAGCCACATGTAACCAGTGAACATTCAAAGCAAAGCTGCTTTCCGCGTCACGTTTCTAGTTCTTCGGTTCACCTGAATATGATCTTCAGTGAATTTATTTATTGAAACATTTCCTCATGTCCTTTCTCTGCTTTCTGAAAAGAAGTTTGCACAGCCAGCATCCGTCACTGTAGCCAGATACTGGATCTAGTTTGTAAAAACTGGTATTACTAGTTGGATTTTATGAGAATTTGGGTTTACAGTTTTGTTTCTTTTATGCTATTTTTATTTGAAGCCACAATATCTCCAGCAGTTGTTTTTTTCATTGAAATGTTTGCTTGAGTACCAGATGGTGAATTTACTAGATTTTCTTTTTAATGTTCAGGACAAAAGCTGATATTTCTCTTCAGGTGGCCCAGAAATCCTCTCAGTTCACCTGATTATTTTATATTTACTTTTCTTGTTAGCTGCAGTTTTTACTGTAAAAAAACAATCGAATGTTTCTGCCATAGTGTTGTATTCCATCATGTCTGTAGGTTGCATAACAAAAGGAGTACATTGTTTTACTACAGGACACTAAAAATAATATTGTGAGAATGGAAATGTTTATCAGAGGCTCATCTTTAATTGATGAAAGTTACAGATGGCACTAAAAGGGTTCTTGTGATTTCAGAGAGCCTAAATTAGATCCTCTACTCCCTCAGAAAGTACCAGAAGTTGTCAACAATAAGCATTTTGTAGAAGCTGATGTCATTTTATAGAAATGGAGTTTAGACAGTGTCAATGAAAGGGATTATGGTGAAAACTATGAATACTATCCTCTCATTGCAAATGCAGTGGATTTATTACAGCTGTGTGTTAATGAAAGTATAAGCTTTTGTACTGTTGAGTTATACTCTTGGTTTATTGAAGGGTGAAACATTTTTAATACTTCCCCTCCGAGTTGTCCAAAATGCCGCTTTATAAACTCCAGAGGAGACGCTCGCTGAGCTCTGTAATTACTGTCGATAGCAGAGATTACAATATTTACCGCAGAGATTTTCAAGAGTGATGTCAATATTAGAATAACTAACATTTTTTTAGTCCATTTGTCCTCATACAAGATGATTGGTTGAATATTTTAGTATTGAATGTCTTCAACCTTCTGGCTAACAAAAAAAAAGACATTTTGGGATGTAATTTATACAAAGAGGGCTCATACATATTGTATAGTACATGTTGTATAAAAGACAAATGGCCTTTTTTGTTTTCACCCACATCGTTTGTGTGTTACGTGTTTTGTGATTTAAGATTTACTTTCAATATGAGTTGTGTATAACCGAGGGGAAGAAACGCTGCAAAGATGTGCATTAAGTAAAGAAATGTTTTAAGAGAGTTGCTTTGTACCTTTGTTTTTTTTCTTTTAAGGAAGACTCTCCTGAGTAGAGCCGGTTTATCAGTTGATAGTCGCGTATCAATGTCTATATCAACTGACAGGCAAAAAGAAGTTGGTGTGCAGAAATGCCAACAAGATATTTGAGGTAGTTCAGAAACAGACACTTTTACATAGTTTGTCCACCAGATGGCACTGATGAGATCATTTTCAACTGTAAAATGTCCCACTCAGTAGATATCTTGGTCACAGTTCTTTAAAATGAATATCAGCAGATATATCATCTGATTTTATTTTTTTTTAACTCTCTCAAATAATAAATCAGCACCTTAGGTCAGACCATACTCCTGAAGTATCTACCACTGAGCAAGGCTCCAAAGTCCCAGAGTTTTCTGTCCTGCTAGATTTTCCAACTCTTAAGTGCTTTTATTGTGAAGTTTAAACGTCTTAAGAGCAACAGCAGCCCAGAAGGACTCGCTACAGAGCTCCAGACCGCCTCAAGGAAGCAACATCAGCACAAAACTGCTCATCAGGAGCTTCATGACCTGGGTTTCCAAGCCTGAGCTCACCATGCTCAATGACCGGCACAAAGCACACCACCATTACAATCTGGAGCAGTGGAAAATGTGCTGTCTGGAGTGACGAATCAGGCGTCACTATCTGGCAGTCTGATGAATCTGGGCTATTTTAGACAGTAGTTTGCTTCCAACTTTGTGGCAACAGTTTGGGGAAGACCCTCTCCTGTTTCATCATGACAAAGCCCTCGTGCACAAAGAGGTCCATGAAGAAATGGTTTTCCCAGTTTGGGAAGACCTCAGCCCCATCGACCACCTACGTGATAACCTTGGTGCTATGGCCCAACGTCAGTGGTCGTCCTCACTAATGCTGTTGTGGCTGCAGCCATGTTCCAAATATTGTGGAAAGCCTTCCCAGCATTGTGTAGGCTTTTAAAGCAGCACATTAATGACCATGGTTTTGGAAAGAGAAGTGTCTCAAAATTAAAAAAAAAAAAAAGAGGAAGAAAGTGACATAATTATCCAACGACAGACCAAAGTGAAATAATACACTGGAAGAACAAAACAGTCGAACCAAACAAAGCTTGAGCTCTGAAGAGAAAACTCCCAACTCTGTGGTATCTCTCAGTCCACATGGTGGTGCACTTACTCTTTGCTGGTGCTGGATCAGCACAGGGGTTTCTGGTCCAAGCTCATGACAACAGCGCTTGTTCTGGGTTCAGGCTCAAGTGGCATTTTCCTTGTATGACCTGTCAACAATGAGCTCAGCACACAGACAAACCAAACCATTTTCTTTTTTTCCATTTTGCATTATTATTGAATCTCTGATAATAACAGTGACCTCTTCTTCCTCCTACACAGGCGTGTCCGATGGGGTCCACTGGTTCCCCCCGGAAAGCCTTAAATCTTTCACTTTAACCCCCAGAACTGATGCTTTGGGGTACATTTTTGAACACACACACTTGTATAATCTTATTTTGTGTGTGTAACATGCAGAAGAGTCATTTGTCAGACGCAAAGGCAGCTTGTTCCCTCTCTGTCTGTCTCCTGCCGTGGACAAGTGGAGGTGAGTGAGCTCACATTAATGAAAGTGTGTGTGTGAGCACAGGTAAATAAATATGTTAGTGTGTACGTGCAGCAACAAAACACATTTATGTGTATGAATAAAATGGGTTTTATGTTGGTGAATCTGTGTTAAAGTGCCATTCAGGAGTTTCACTCTTAACTCTGCGTGTTAGGAAACGTCAGCACTTTCACCGATTTATTTTTGTCATTCATGAAGAGCTGCATGGCTTCCAGAGGCGCTGAGCTTCATAATCACTGCTGTAAAAAACCTGGTGGTTTTTATTTTATTTATTGTTTTTTTCTGTTAAATGTTTATAATGCATTTTTAATTACAGGTATTCATTTAAAATGCAAGATAAAAAAACAAAATCAACATTAGAACTGTAAGGTCTTCCCACAAAAATAAAAATAAAATTAAACTAAATTAAAGGGAATAATAAAACAACACTTAATAGAAATACTGATCGAGCACTTTATTAGTCATGGTGTGCAGAAGCCGCTCAAAGTCAAACTAAGCACAAAACATTTACAATCTAATTTATCAGTAAAAATCCAAATTAAAACCATTTTGGAAACTGGTAAAGATATTAAATTCCTCATTTCACTGTGTGGAATCAGACGACACATCAAGCCAGGAATAAAAAGAAAATGAGCATCAGAGACGACAACCAGATATTTTAGTGAGACATAAAGACTAGCATGTCAAGAGTCTGCTTCTGTTCGCTTCCTCCTTTGTCCCTTTGCCTCCTCCGTCAGATGTGTGGTGTTTGTACAGACGGTTGTATAATCCGACTAATGACGATCTTAAAAACGTCTTTAGTCTTGAATCAGATCTTTGGATTGTAGCAGTGTAGTGTACAAACAGGACAGATGATGGTACTTGTCACTGGAAAACTTTAAAAGGGATGTGGAAGAAGCAGGTCGACAGGCAGGAGTAAGTGCAAAACAAGTGGCATTTATTAACAAAAAGATTATTAAAACAGAACCTGGAAAATTCAACTTAATTAAAGTGTAACTCCGCCCTCAGATTCTGTTAGAACCCTCCCTTCCAGCATATTTAAAGATCCCCTCCAGACATGTATTAAAACATATATACAAATAGTTTGCTTGGAACAATAATGTGTGTCTGATATGTTTTTGTTACTGCAAAAAAAAGTATAATTTCCACATTAACATCCTTAAAAAGGCATCTAGTCCTTCTAGCTCGTTAAAAATTCCAGAATCTATGAATATGCAACTTTTGTTCAGCTTCAAGTCTCCACATCACACTTTTGCAAGTTGAATATTGGACCGAGAAAACAGGCTCGAGATGAGCCAGGTCTGCGCAGAATCGATCACTGGCGATCGCCGCACAATGCAGCCGGTTAGATTTGATCCCGACTCGCTCTGACGTCATGCACACGTGGGCAACGATGACCTCACGAGATCGAGGCGGCCGCAGTTTTTAGAGCCAGGTGCTGCAGGTGACTGCAAGACCCAGGGCATGATGGGAAATGCCTGGCTGTCGCCTGATCAAAGAGCTGATTGGCTCTTAATTGTGACCACAAACATCACGTTTTGTAGAAAATCCTAATTTTGTGTGTAATTGTAATATTTAACGCAGGATTGTTGCTGTATGTTGTGCAGTGACGTTTCATCTGTTAACAAACATCTTGTGTGATTGATATGAAGAATAATAAAGTTTACTCTCTGACTCCAGGTGGATCTGACAGGATGTAAATATTTCTGACTTCCTGTATATTCTCTGAAGGCTGCTGGAAACTGTCTGATTGACTGCTGCTGTTTGTCACAGCGCCCCCTGCTGCTGCTACCTGATCTCGTCCAACGAGCCTGATGTCACACATCATGCTCGTAGGCCCCGCCCCTTAAAATGGGATTTTCAATGAGCACACACATTGATGAGTTTCATCACAGTACAGTCATATCATTTAGTTTACAGCTCAAAAAACACGTTTAAGTGTGCAGTACCTCTTTAAGCTGAAGCAAAAAGAACAAAAAAACGAATGAAAGCTGTCAGCTCCTTTCCCTCTTCCTCCAATGAATGGATTTATCTTCTCAGCCTCACCTAACTGGAACCTACCACCTGCCCAGGTAAGAACAGGGTGAGCTAAACAGAGACCGAGCACCACAATCATACAAAATAATTAACAAAAACATGGATGTAAGATTTCTCAGGTACTGCTGACACCACAGTTCACCTGTGAGACCACATACGTACTAATGAGGGCACCAAAATGACAAGAACGTCATTTACTGCAGAACTATCTTACCTATCCTCCCACATCTTAACAGGACCCAGACCCTCCCTCCCCCTGAGAGGACGTGATGACCCAAACCTGTTTTCACTCTCCCTGAATCCACCCACACACACACACACACAATAAGTTCAGTCCCTTTCAACAGATCATCATCCCATGAAACAATAAAACAAACCATTGAAACAAGCTTGTGTTAGTTATATAACCTGACTGATCATTTATCGAATAACTGAAACATTGGACTGCAATTAATAATTAAGCAGACACAAAAAAACACTGTTAATGTTGGGGGAGAGGGGCTCCAGTGAAAAGTGAGAAAAGCCAGAGCTGTGGCAGTGTTGTCAGGAGACGTTGTTTCTGGAAGTATGTTTTGTAAATTCCTATTTTAAGTTTTCTTTTAATCTTCAGTGTTCTTCGACATAGATAATCCTGGATAATCCAACCACACAGTATTAGTTTATGTTATCAGTCAGAACTGATCATTTCATCGTTGCAATTGTGAACAAAACATGTTGCAATAGTCGCTGAATTTGTCGTAAATTGACCCGGAATCTAAAAGTGAACCGATTTGACTAGAAAGCGTAATGTTTAGCTTCAGCTCGCCGTTAGTACAGCACATGAGCTATCAGCTCATTCATTGGATGTTTCTCACTTGGAAGTCGTAGTTGACCAGGAGAGTTTCATGTCCATCCAAGCAACACTGACTATGTTAACATGCACAAAATATTCTGTTTTTTGACCTTATTCCTACTAAGCTGTTTAACATGGCTGATATGTTACACTAATATTCCTGTTTCCATGCAGCCTTGTTGGACCGTGTGAACTCAGCCTCCCTCTTTCATTCGTTCCTTCTTGAAAAGGTCGGCGTTGTGATATTTGCTCATATCCAGAAACCTGTTGATCTCCAAGTCTTTCATCATGTTTAACAGCAGCTGTGTTTCTCCTTGTCTTTTCTTCTGTGCCTGCATCTCTACCCCAGCCCTGCAAACTGCTGGCTGGTTGGTTTGTGACCGGAAACAGGAAGAGGCCGTGAACGAGCTGCATACACGTCCACAGAACGCTGCTAAAACCTGAAGAATATCTGCAGACGTCTTAACCGGAAAATGCTGCATTCGGAATGAGGCCTAATTCAGAATATCCAAATGAAATATGTTGTTTATATGACCCGGATCAAATTCAGAATATTGTCATTATTCGGAATAATAGTGGAAATTTATTGTGCATGTAAACGTAGTCTCTTTCTGGAAGACCTTTACCTCTGTCTTGCTTGCTGTGTGTGTGTGTGTGTGTGTGTGTGTGTGTGTGTGTGTGTGTGTGTGTGTGTGTGTGTGTGTGTGTGTGTGACATCAGGACAGTTTGTGAGAGCAGCCAGACAAGACGATTTGTCCCGGTCCCCTACAGGCTGAATGAGCTTCACCGTTATTGTAATACAATTAAAAGAGGCATGTCAGTATTAAAATGCGCCCAGTCTGGTTTTCATGCAGAAGCTGTATCATTACAGTACCCACTAACGGATGAGCCAGAATAAATTGTCTTTTATTGTCAGTTACATTTGCCTACTTGCTTCGAAGAATGCTTTGGTTGCCAGAGTAATGTTTGTGAGACACTTAGACTGTCATGGATCTCTATTTTTCTCATTGTCTGTATGTAAACCTAATGCTGATTTGCAATGATGTGCGTTTAAATGCAGATGTTGTATCCAGGTGTCCTTTTCTGCTTTCCTTAAGGTTCAGCTGGTAAAGGCGTCAGTATGCTTCTGTCTCCCATTCAGTAATTGTTGGCGACACACAGCGTCACCTCGTTGTTGCTGTAATCAGAAATGGTTTCGGTTATACACAACAACTACAGCACAATGGTCATTTTGCGTGCAGATAATTTCTTCTAAATCATCCAGTTAGAAGCAACTTCTATGATATTTCGTGGCTATGGGTCACAGGGAGGAAACACAGTACAGTACATGGCTTTGCTTCGCTCTGGTGTCTTGTTCCATTTCCTGTGCTATGTAGCCCATGTGTTCAGAGGATCAAAAGGAAAAATCTATCCCATGAAGTTGCTGAAGGTTTTATGGCGTCTGATCTTTGCCTCATCTGTCTGCAGGAAAGAGTCTCTGATTCACATCTCGAATCTAAAAGAAAACATCACCCTGCTTTATTTAATCACACACAACAAAACACTCCTTCAAATGCCTGACGTAACTGAAGATATTTGACGTCCAGCATCACTGTGGAGTATTTTAGGAAGAAGCACGGAGAGATCATTTGGTTTAATTACATTAACTAATTTGCATTTAATTAAACAGTTTTAATCTTCTATATCCTGTTACATCAAACCTGTGAAATCCCGTCTCACATCCAGCGTCTAAATTTAGATCTAATTTGAAAACAGTACTTCATTTGTTGTGCCCATGCTGAATGTTTTTTTATTTTTCTCTTACCACGCTTGTTTCTCCGTGACTGAACCATCAGCTGATGTTTGTGTGAATGATGTGGCGAGGTGTCACGTTGCATATTTTGCATGTGCTCTGTTCTTTGCGTGCTGAGGAGTGAGGCGTAGAGGTTTCCAGTAGACATGTTTGCTGTTGTAATCTGCAGGGTTGTTTTCCCACTTGATTAAAATTTTAAAATATTCCTAGGACTTATCAATGTTTATCGTGTCATTGCCTGGATCTGGTGGTCAGTGTTGCTTCTGTTTTGTCAGTAAAAGTGGAGATTTAAGTTGCTTGGATTCACGACAGAGAGAAGGAGAGAGGGAGAAAGCCACTGAGAGTGAAAGGAAAGAGAGAGAGAGACAGGAAAAGGAAGACAAAGAGAGAGAAAATGAAAGGAAAAGATAGAGAGAAGATAGTGGCGGACATAGGGAGGCCTTCAGTCTGTGACAGCTTTCGGGGAGATCATTGTCTTGAAATGGAGACATCTGGAGGCCAAGGCATCGCTGTGTTTGACCAAGGAACAAAACAACCTCCCTCCTCCTCGTCCTCCTCCTCCTCCCCCAGCCTCCGTCCAGACCTCTCCTCCCCTCCTTACATGGAGGCACAGGTGGCTGAGCTGCACGCTGCAAAAAATAACAATCTTTCCCAAACAGTAACACATTCACGCTCCCAGGGTGATGCATTCTTATGAAATCTTTCCTCTAGCACCACCTTCAGGACAAACCTTCTGCCCCTCTACCACTAAGGCTATTAAATGACAAAACCCTCAGTATGATTTTGGTTTTATCCAACACTGTAATGAACTTTGCATGGTAAGACTAGTTAGTTAAATTGCTCAACCCACAAAACATATCTAATTTTCCTGTTTAGCTACTGTTTGTGTTCAAGCAGCAGTGCTGACGCACCGTTTCGTTTTGTAGATGCCGTGTTTCCAGTCTGGGCTCTTTGGATCCTCTGTTGTCCCCAAAAATGTCAAAAAGCCAAAAGTTAAAGTCAGATATGCCGGTCCATTTATTTTCAAACTATAACTAAACATTTCTCAAAATAAAACACACCACCTTTACCCTGCCTTACCCTGCCAAAAAAAAAAAACATAGACCTCGCTGTGCGCCACACCTATATCAACTAGTCCTACACTTAAAGGGAAACTCCGGTATTTTTAAACCTGGGCCCTATTTTTACAAAATGTGGGGTCTAAATCACTAATACTTACCAAAAGTTTCAGAATTGGTCCAGTAGATCGCTTCCGCCGGCATCCGTGAACAGGCTGCAATGACGGCAACATAATCAACATTATGGAAAGGATCAGGGCGATGCTAACTTCCAGGTTGGCCTACAAAAATACGTCGTCCCTGCAGCGCTCTGTAGTCAGCGTAAGTTGTCCTAACGCAGAAAGACATGCAGGGAAGAAATAGCCGATCAAAGCAGGCGGGCAGATCAGGCTGTCATCAGCTCGTTCCCCAGCATGCAGCAGGCCCATTTCCCATCAGCCATCAGTCAGCAAGCCACTCTGTTACTGACGGGTGTCCAGGTGGGAAACACCAACATCTGCCTCCTGTGCTACCTGATGGCTGTAGGTGTGTGTTGGGTGAAGAGGCGGGGCGCTGGGTCAGTGTGTGTGTAGTTTTGTCTGTTCATTGATCATTTCATCACTTTGTCTCATCGGTCATGTCTCTAGGTGTGTGTTTGTCTTTGTGTGTGTTGATGTTTTGTGTCTACCTCTGTGTGTAAAAGAGTTGAGGTGTAAATCCTTTATCATCCCAGCATGGTTTTGATGTGCAAACTGTTATTTGTTAAGATTTAAATAATGATGTGCACTTTTAGGGAACTGCAGAGTAAAGCTAACCAGTGCAAGTAGTTGCAAGTTTCAACTCGTCTCGTCGTGAATCTTTGGTCTGAACTGGGCTTTAGAGTCACAGACATTATCACACTGGGCAAAATAATTATCTGTCACCATTAAAATGTTTCAACCAAATTTCTGAATTATCAGCTGAATAAAATAATTTTAAAAAATCTATTTTCATCAGCCTTCATT
This sequence comes from Macquaria ambigua, assembly GCA_008360985.2. Taxonomy (NCBI): domain Eukaryota; kingdom Metazoa; phylum Chordata; class Actinopteri; order Centrarchiformes; family Percichthyidae; genus Macquaria; species Macquaria ambigua. The sequence goes on along the minus strand of VMKM01004420.1, from coordinate 1,066 downwards.
TTCAATAAACCAACCTTTTTACCTCAGCTAACCGTAAAAATAAATGAAAATGCTCAGTAAAATCAGGTGGGTGTGGAAATGTGACCTTATGACTAATGCCTGATTATTTATACAGAACGTGACTGATAGCGATAACACCAATAGAAAATTAAAATGTATTTATTACTGAAAGGACAGAACAGATACAAGGTAGCAAAAAAACAGCTATGAATGCTTTAAATAAAACCATAATTTGTGTAAGGCTGCAGGTACAGTAAGTCTGTCTGTTTTCAGGCTCTGGCTGATATTAAAGGACTAATAATAACCACAACGGTGCAGCAGCTGCAGAGGACAAATATTTTGGACCAAGATGAACTTGGAAAGGAAAACAAGAAAAGAAGGAAAGACAAAGTGTTGCAAAGAGTGCTTTTATGATTCTTTCATAATTCAAATTAAACACACATCTGTCATTTTAATCTTATGAATAAAAGCCACCATTGCTGCTTGTGCCGTTATTCCTGTTCCTGTGGGTAATAATAACTTTATTTATATAGCAACTTTTAAAACAGAGTTACAAAAGGGCTTTACAGTAAAAACAAATAATAGTCCAAACCATACAACAAATACCATCAGTTAAGACAAAGCCATGAGTTTTAACCGAGTTTGTTTGCCTGTATATCTAATCTACAGTAAAAATATTAATATTACTGTGCTGCTGTTTCCACAGCAGCCGGGCTTTCTCCTCTTACTGTCCCATCAGATCAGCTGACCGATCAATGCATGGTGATGTGTACTAACGGAAGTATCCGAACTGAGACAAAGTCCTTTCCTTTAACAGAGAGAGAGACAGAGAGAGAGACAGAGAGAGAGAGACAGAGAGAGAGAGAGACAGAGAGAGAGACAGAGAGAGAGAGAGAGAGAGACAGAGAGAGAGAGAGACAGAGAGAGAGACAGAGAGAGAGAGAGACAGAGAGAGAGACAGTGAGAGAGAGAGACAGAGAGAGAGAGACAGAGAGAGAGAGACAGAGAGAGAGAGAGAGAGAGAGAGAGAGACAGAGAGAGAGACAGAGAGAGAGACAGAGAGAGA
>VMKM01004419.1:0-17278 GCA_008360985.2 Macquaria ambigua | reverse complement strand
GGAGTGAGTGTGGCGTGGAGTGGGTCTTGGAGTGAGTGTGCTCTATCTTTTGGTTAGTAGTAGTGTATCTGTAGTTTATTTTGTGTTAGTTAGTTAGTTCGTTAGTTGTTGGTGTGTTTTGTCTTGTTTTTGTTGTCCCTCCGTTCATAACTGATGAGTTCCTCAGCAGAGAGCTTTCCCGTCACGGAAAAATAGTTTCCCCGATCAAAAAGATTCCTTCTGGCTGCAAGTCTCCTTTACTGAAGCACGTAGTGTCTCACAGGAGACAGCTGTACATGATCTTGAACAACCGTGATGAGGAGCTGAGTCTCCGTTTCCACGTGAAGGTTGATGATTTTGACTACGTTCTCTTTGCTACCTCATCGGTTATGAAATGTTTTGGTTGCGGTGAGGAGGGACACATTGTTAGGGCCTGTCCTCGCCGGGAGGGGCCGGCTCCACCTGGCCCGGGGGAAACGACTAGCGGTGATGAGCGGCGGGCCCCTGTTGCCGCTGCCGAGCCGGCCGGTGCCGCGGAGCAGTGGGCCATTGCTGTTGCTGCCGAGCCGGCCGGTGCCGTGGAGCGGCGGCCCGCTGCTGCCGCTGCCGAGCCGGCCGGTGCCGCGGGGCAGCGGGCCGTTGCTGTTGCTGCTGCGCGGTTGGGGCAGGATGGTGCTGGAAGTTCAGCCAGCCCGGATGGCGCTGTTGTTGGGGATAGTGTACACGGGGATGAGGGACTTACACGGGACACTGATAGTAACATGTTATGTGGTGAGGTAGGTGAAGGTGGGGTGAGTGGTGATGAGGAGGGAAATACTGGTAAAAATAGTGTTAGTGAGGCAGTTAGGGCAGGTGAGTTTTTTGAAACGCAGGTAGGTAAGGCAGGTGAGTGTTTTGGAATGCAATTAGGTACAATTCGTGAATCTTGTGAAGAACAGGTAGGTAGGACAGGTGACGCAGGAAATATAGGTGGGGAACAGGCTGAGGATGCTGAGATGGTGGAGGAGGAGGCAGCATGGAAACTTACTCCACGCAAACGTAGGAGTAAGACTAACAGTGTGTGTAATGAGGCAAAAGCAGGCAGAGTGAGTGCAGACAAACCGACAGGTAAGAAGCAGGTGCAGTCGGACAGTGAGGAGTGTGTGTCTGATAGCAGTGATGTGTCCCTAGTTAAACTGACTGGTAGCCAGGAAAGAAAGGCTTACACGGCCAAAATGTTCAAGTCTTTTCTCCATGAAACAAAAAACATGAAAGGAGTTAAACTGGAAACTTATTTTCCTGATAAAGAGGGTTTTTACACCTCAGCCAGATTCCACATGAGAAATAAGGAGGAATCCTCGCTCACTGACCAGGAAGTCTTTAGACTGAAGAAACTTGTACTCAAAGTTAAAAGACAACTCAACAATGATGATGGGAAAAGCTCAAATTTGCATTTTATTTAAGTTATTGGTTGTTTTTAATATCTCACTCTGTATGGACATTTTTAGAGTGGGAAGTTTGAACGTAAATGGAGCCAGAGAGGCCAAGAAAAGAGAAATAGTGTATGAAACAGCAAGAATGAAGCACATTGATGTACTTTTCTTACAAGAAACACACAGTGACATAAGTAATGAGGCAGACTGGAACAGAGAATGGGAAGGGGAAGTGATTTTAAGCCACAACACAACACTCAGTGGAGGAGTGGGCTTCCTGTTCTCCAGAACTTTCACTCCAGCTTCTCTGGAGGTCGAGCATGTCGTAGAGGGGAGGTTTCTTTTAGCCAAGGCTCGTTTTGATCATTTCACTGTTGTTTTTATCAATATCTATGCTCCAACCAACGGTGCAGAGAGGAAGATGTTCTTAGAGACAATTAGTGACAAATTGAATGATTGTGGTTCGGAGGATTTTTTATTCCTGGGTGGGGATTTTAACTGTACTGAGAATGAGTTTTTAGACCGTAACCATGCAGAGCCTCATCCGGCCTCTCAGCACGCTCTGAGGAGGCTGGTTCGTTCTCATGGCCTGGTGGATGTGTGGAGAAGGATGCACGCAGACTCCAGACAGTACACATGGTCCCACCTCAGAGAGGACAGGATCTCCTTCGCCCGACTCGACCGCTTTTATTGTTTTAAACACCAGTTTAGTATTTTTAAAATGTGCAACATTATGCCAGCTGGCTTCACGGATCATTCTCTGCTTTTATGTAATGTTTTTATCAGAAACTTTTTGCCTAAAAGTGCATACTGGCATTTTAATTCAGTGTTAACCTTTGATAGGAGTTTTAGGGATGCTCTTAGTTATTTATGGACTGCTTTTAGACAGAGGAAACATGATTTTACCTGTCTGAGGCAGTGGTGGGACCATGGAAAGACCGAAATTAAACTCTTGTGTCAGCAGCATACTTTCAATGTTACACGAGACATCACCAGATCTATGAAAGATCTGGAGACTGATATTGTGGAACTAGAAACAATGAGTGAGTCCACAGGAAATCGCGGATACATTGAAATCCTCAAATCTAAATAAATGGCTTTAGCCAACCTGCTGGACACTAAAGTACAGGGTGCACTGGTCAGGTCCCGAGTCCAGAACATCACAGAGATGGATGCTCCCTCTAGCTTCTTCTTTGGCCTGGAGAAAAAACAGGGACAGAAGAAAGTAATCCACTCTCTCCTCTCTGACACAGGGCAAGAGATGACAGAACCTGGCCAAATAAGAAGGCGAGCTGTTGAGTGAGTGGTCGGAGTGTGCTATTTACTACTTCTTCTGGTCTATAGTGTTTTAACTGTTGCCAGCTATAGTTCAGGGGTAGAGGGGTTTTGGTAGCGTGGCTACCAGGTTTAGCCGGGCAGTATGTCCGTGCTAGACGCCAGCTCGGAGTTTGAGAAATTGACACGCCAACATGCTATCAAACTGGGGCCGGCGGTCAGCTGCTCTGTGGAGGAGGCCAGTTTAGCGGTTGGTGAGGTGGTGGGTTGCATGGCTAAGGTTGGCGAAGCAGTGGAAAGCGGAGTAGTCATTCAGGGCACTTTTACTCTGGTTCTCCCGCTCGTCAGCCCGGCTAAGAAAGTGATTATTTCTAATGCTCCACCGTTTATTAAGAATGACGTTCTGGTGAAAGAGCTTTCGCGGTATGGGCAGACAGTCTCCCAAATCAAAATGGTCCCCCTTGGTTGTAAATCCCCGTCACTGAAACATGTCGTCTCCCACAGACGACAGGTGTTCATGGTTCTGAAAGACAACACGACTGAACTCAATCTGTCTTTCAACTTCAAGGTAGATGGTTTTAATTATATGGTTTTTGTCACATCAGAAAACATTAAGTATTTTGGTTGTGGGGCGGAGGGGCACTTGATCCGCTCCTGCCCGGGGAGAGCTTCCCCCGCCGGCCCCGGTGGCGCGGACAAGGTTGTTGCCGAGTGTTTAGGCGGGGAGGTCTCTACTGTTCCGCCTCAGGTTGATGATCTGCAGCAGGGTGAGGACAGCACACAGCTTGGTGGAGGGTCACAGTTGTATGATGAGCAGCACAGTGAGGGTGGAGGGAATGGGCAGGGGGGTGGTGCAGGGGGTAAAAAGGGATCTCAGAAAGAGGACAGGTTGGTGTGTGAGGATTTAATGGTTGATGAAGAGTCACTGAAAATGTCACAGAAGAGAAAGAATCCCGGATGTTCACAAACTAGTGCCAAGGCTTTGAAAATGGCTGGCTGTGGGGGAGAAGGTCGGACACAGCAGCGTCAGATCGGCCGCCAGGATGACCAGCGCCGTCGTCATCTTCCTGGACCAGGTGGACAAGGTGAACCGCGTCATTGAAACAGGTTTCACGGTGAACAAGATGTTTGTGCCGGTGCTGCCGTTAACGCAGCCCGCTACCAAAGTTATATTATCCAATGTCCCTCCGTTCATCACCGATGAGTTCCTGAGCAGAGAGCTCCCCATCTGAGGTGGCCGCTGCCGCAGAGCCGAGCACCATGCCGCGCCGTACGGCTGCTGTGTCCATGCCGGTACACAGCCAAACCAAAGCCTGCTCACAAACACAGAAGAAAAACGAGGAGTGCATCCAGTGAGATTAAAAACAAGTAAAGTAGGGGAGGACACAGTGAGGAGGTCAGTGCAGACAGATGACAGTGGGAGGAGGAGTGTGTGTCGGACAGCAGCGACATACCAGGTTTTAAAATGAGCAGCAGCCAGCAGAAAAAAAATGTACTCTGCAGAAGAAATAAAGAGTTTTTTATAGCAAACTAAGAACCAGCACGGGTTTAAAGTTGAGGAATATTTTCCTGACTTGTCAGTGTTTTACACATCGCCTCCACATGAGCAAAAGAGAAGAGTCTGGCCTCACTGACCAAGAAGGTTTTAGACTGAAAAAACTTGTGCTTAAAGTGAAAAAACAAATGAACAGTGATGATGTCAAAAACTCCAATGTGTGTTTTAATTAACTTATTGGTTTTAAATTTGGTTTTTAACATCTCACTTAATATGGACACTTTTAAAGTGGGAAGTTTAAATGTTAATGGAGCAAGAGAGGCAAAAAAAAGGGCACTAATTTATGAAACTGCTAGAACGAAACATGTTGATGTCCTGTTTTTACAAGAAACCCACAGTGACGCTGAAAACGAGGCAGACTGGAGGAGAGAGTGGGAAGGGGAAGCCATTTCAAGTCACAACACCACACTCAGTGGAGGAGTGGGCTTCCTCTTCTCCAGGAATTTCTCTCCAGTCTCGCTGGAGGTTGAGCATTTTATCGAGGGGAGGTTACTTTTAACTAAAGCTCGTTTTGAACATTTTACCGCTGCTTTTATCAACGTGTACGCTCCAACAAACGGTGCAGAGAGGAAGCAGTTTCTACAGAAGGTGAACGATGTTATAATAGCTGTGCTTCGGAGGATTTTTTATTCTTGGGTGGGGATTTTAATTGTACTGAAAATGCATCTTTAGATCGCAACCATGCAGAGCCGCATCCAGCCTCCCAGCATGCTCTGAGGCAGCTGGTCCACTCTCATGGCCTGGTGGACGTGTGGAAGAGGATGCACGCAGACACCAGACAGTATACATGGTCCCACCTCAGAGAGAGCACGATCTCCTCAGCCAGACTTGAATGTTTTTGTTTTAAGAATCATTTTAATATGTTTAAAATGTGCAAAATCTTACCTGCCGGTTTTACAGATCATTCCCTGCTTTTGTGTCATGTTTTTATTAGAGATATTAAGCCAAAAAGTGCATATTGGTATTTTAATTCTGTTTTAACGCTTGACAAAAAGTTCAGGGAGGTTTATTTCTGGGGTGTTTTTAGGTGGAGGAAGGGTGATTTTAGCAGTCTTAGGCAGTGGTGGGACCATGGTAAGACTGAGATTAAACTTCTTTGTCAACAGCACACCCTCAACGTCACCAGATCTGTAGAGGACCTGGAGAGTGATATAGTGGAACTAGAGAAAATGAGTGAGTCCACAGAAGAGCGAGGATATATTGAAGTCCTCAAAGTAAAAAAATTGGCTTTAGTCAACCTGCTAGAAGGCAAAGTACAGGGTGCACTGGTCAGGTCCTGGTTTCAGAACATCGCAGAGATGGATGCTCCCTCTAGCTTCTTCTTCGGCCTGGAAAAGAAAAATGGACAGAGGAAGGTAATCCACTCCTTGCTTTCAGATGCAGGGCAAGAACTCATGGAACCAAGCCAGATCAGAAGGCGAGCCGTCCAGTTTTATTCCTCCCTTTACGAGGAGCAGGCCACACTGCAAGAGGAGTTCTGCAGTGAACTACCTCAGGTCTCTGCGGAGACCAACTCCCAGCTCGAGGAGCCGCTGCAGATGCGGGAGCTTCAGGCCGCCCTGCAAAGCATGCAAGGACGGAGGGCTCTGGGTATGGACGGCCTAACGGTGGAGTTTTTTAAAACCTTCTGGGACATTTTATCTACAGATATTTTAGATGTTTTTAATGAAAGTCTGGCCTCTGGTTCCATGCCGATGTCCTGCCGCAGAGCGGTCCTCACGCTCCTGCCCAAGAAGGGAAACCTGCAGGACATCAAAAACTGGCGCCCTGTGTCTTTGCTGTGTGTGGATTACAAGCTTCTGTCCAAGGCCTTGGCCAACAGGCTGAGGGGGGCTATGGAGCAGGTCATCCACCGGGATCAGACCTACTGTGTGCCCGGCCGGTCCATGGTAGACAATGTCTACCTGATTCGAGATGTTTTGGAGGTCTCCAGCTCATTGGGTATAGACGCTGGTCTGATTTCTCTAGATCAGGAAAAGGCTTTTGACCGCGTTGAACACAACTTCCTCTGGAAAGTCATGGAGAGGTTTGGGTTCAGCGCAGGTTTCGTGGCTAAGATAAAAGGTGTTGTACAGTGACATTGAGAGTGTGCTGAAGGTTAACGGTAGTCTGTGTGCTCCTTTCAGAGTGTGTAGAGGCGTCCGGCAGGGCTGTGCTCTGTCAGGGATGCTCTATGCACTCTCCCTCAAACTCCTGTTGATAAAAATACGCTCCAGTATTCAAGGACTGCTTTTACCTGGTTTTAATAGAGGCATTGTTTTATCGGTATATGCCGATGACGTCATTGTTTTTATTGGAGGCCAGAAAGATGCAGACATTTTAACCAAAACTGAGCAAATTTTCCATTGCATCGGCAGCAAGGGTGAATTGGAAGAACAGTGAGGCCCTCGCTGTCACTGAGTGGCGTGACGGTCTCCCGGTTCTTCCCCAAAGCCTGGCCTGGAAAACAGGTGGCATTAAATACCTGGGGGTGTTCCTGGGGAAAGACACCATGGTCCAGAGGAACTGGGAGGGTGTCACAGAAAAGATTGAGGGAAAGCTTTCAAAATGGAAATGGCTGCTCCCCCAAATGTCTTTTAAAAGGTAGGGTTCTGGTTTTCAACAACCTTGTGGCATCCCCGCTCTGGCACCGCCTGGCATGCCTAGACCCCCCCTTAAACCTACTAGCCCATATTCAGAGAAAAATGGTGGATTTTTTTTTGGGATGGTCTACACTGGGTGCCACAGGGGGTGCTGTTTTTAAACCAGAGGAGGGGGGACAGGGCCTCGTCCACCTGGCCAGCCAAACCGCTACCTTCAGGCTCCAGTTTGTCCAAAAGTACCTGACAGGTCCAGCAGATTTAGTCTGGAGAGATGTGGCCAGCTGCATTCTCAGACGTCCAAATAACCTGGGGCTGGATGCTGCTCTATTTTTAACTGATTGTAAACTTTTAAAGTTAAGTGGGCTGCCTCCGTTTTATCAGGGTGTTTTTAAGTCCTGGGCCCTTTTTGATAAAAAAAAAGAAGTGTCAAAATTCCTCTCTGCACTGGTTGTTAAAAGAGCCACTGATACACAGGGCCAGGCTGGACATCAGAAGTAGCGTCACTCTTGGCCTGACGGTGGCGCTCTGCAGGTCCAGGACCCTGTGCCTCCAGCAGCTGGTAGATGCAGTGGGGCCGGCGCTGAGCGATGCTGTGGCCCTGGGCTCTCTGCTGGGTCTGCACTCGGTCCGAGTGGCCCAGAGGATCCTGGAGCTCTGGAGGCAGAGGCTCTCGGGAAAGGAGAGGAGCCTCCTGAGGGACTACAGCCAGGGGAGGGGCCACACCGGATCCAACAGACCCTTTTCCAGAGATCTACCTGAGCCCAGGGTTGGGAGACCTGACCGGCCCCCTGCTCAACGTCACTAACCTGAACAAGATGACTCTGAACAGAGCTGATAAAAAGACTATCTACTTCAACTGTGCCAAAGTTATCAACAGGAATGGACTGAGCAACAGACCCCCCACTGTGTGGACTCAAAGACTGTCTGGGGAAACCGAACCCAGCCACAGGGGAGGATTTTATACAAACCTCACCTCAAAAAACGGACTGTCGACCTCCAGTGGAGGATTTTACATGGTGCCATTGCCTCCATTGCTTTTATCTCTGTTCTTAACCCTGTTGTTTCTAGTAAATGTTCTTTCTGTGAACGCTGCGAGACTGTTTACCATGTTTTTACTGAGTGCGAGAGACTCACGGAGCTGTTCACTCTTAACATTGGTTTTTAGTCTCTTTGGGGTGGTTTTTACTGAGGGGGTTTTTATCATGGGAGCAGGCAACAAAAAAAAACAAATAAAGAGAAGTGGCAGCTCCTGAACTTCCTCCCAGGAGAAGCAAAGACGGCCATTTACATGAGCAGAAAGAACAGGGTGGAGAACAGAAGGGGACAGGATGCCAAGTCAGTCTGGCTCTGCAACATCAGGACTATTATATCTGATCTCATTATAACTAATGATTCTTTTCTCCATTAATCCATTGATTGATTGATTGATTATAATGAGCCAGAGCCCAAAGTGACACCTTCACAACCAACAGTCCAAACCTCAACATCATTAACAACATTAACATTATTAACATCATTCAAAGGAAAAGCAGCACATTTTTTTTCTGTCAATCAGCTGATTGATTAATGGACTGATCGATCAGCTGTACTTGTCAGATTTTATAAACTCATTTGTTGTGTGTAAAAATCTTAATTTGTAAAGTAACTGAAGTTGTCATAAATGCAGAGTAGTATAAGTATCATAAAATGGAAATACTTACATAGTAAACAAAACATAGTAAAATACTAGTACCTCCAAAATTGTGGTTAAGTACAGTACCTGAGTAAATGCATTTAGTTACATTGTTAATAAATCTATCTTCCCAGCTGCAAAGTGTTCAAACTGAACATATCTGAAAAATGTTCAATGCATTAATGGTTTTGTTTTTCTCAAGGCAGCTTGAGATAGCAGGAAGTGGTGGAGTCGGGGAATTTTAAAACTCATGTTCTGAATGACAAGGCTACGTGGGCAGAGCCACTCTGGAGGACGGACAGGAGGACGACCAGATGTGGGGGGGCCGCTCGGGAGGACGGACAGGATGCCGGCGACGATGAAGGAGCCACTCTGGAGGACGGGCAGGATGCCGAAGCAGCTTGACAGGAACAGGAGACTGCGGCTGGGCGGGCACAGGAACAGGAGGCTGCGGCGGCGGCAGCTCGACGGGCACTGGAGACTGCGGCGGCGGCAGCTCGACGGGCACAGGAACTGGTGTTGACCGGACCGCCGACACAGCAACTGACGTCACCCCGTTCGCCAACCGGGTCCTGGGAGCAGGGGTTGGCCAGACCACCAACTCGGGAACTGGGTCAGGCGTTGGCTGGACCGCCGACTCAGAAACAGCAACTGATGTCGGCCGGTTTGCCAACCGGGTCCGGGGGGCAGGAGTCGGCCGGACAGCCGACTCAGGAACAGGAACTGGTGTAGGTGTTGGCTGAACCGCTGATTTGGGAACAGGAACTGATGTCGGAGCAGGAGTTGGCCGGGCCGCCGACAGGGAACCAGAAACAGAAGTCGGCCGGACCTCCAACGGGGAAACAGGATCAGAAGCTGGCCGGGCCGCCGACTGGAAACAAGGAACAGGAGTCGGCTGGACCGCCAACCGGGAATCAGGAACAGAAGCAGGGCGGTCTGTAGTGCTGGGCAGCTGAGACTCTGTGGCACTGGGCAGCTGAGACTGAAGGCGTCGGGAGCCCCGACGACCACCTCTCCGGCGTCCTCCGCGAGTGCCGGAGAAAATGGCCAGCCGGGTGCCCTCAAAAGGGGAAGCAGTCTGGGGGGCCAGTAGGCTGGAGTCTCACAGTCCCCAGCCTAAGTGGCCGGAGTGCAGTCTGAGGGGAAGCTGGCTGGGGGCTAACAGGCTGGCTCCCAGTCCCCAGAATACCCCAGGAACCTGAAAAAGGCATACATCGGGGTACCTGGCTCCGGAGGCACAAACTGACGGTGGCGACAGTCCGCTGGGTCCAAGTTTGGTGGTCGGGTCATTCTGTCACGGGAAGCCATCTAGGCAGCAGGGAGAGGACCCAAATGCAGACTGGTGCGGGTTGAAGATTTATTGACGTAAAACTTACATGAACCAGGACGTAGAACTCGAAGAGAATAAAAACAAGACCTCAGGGAGAGAAACACAGGAACTCCAGGAGAAACACGCACATAAGCAACATCAACAACAAACCACAACAACATCAATGACTCAACAGAGAACAAAGGGAGAGGACCGGTATATATAGGGGAGGAGACAACGAGGGAAGCAGACACAGGTGCGTAACAAGACACAGGTGAAAACAATCAAAACTGGAGGGAAAAGAACAAAGACAGGAAATAAAAGGCACACAAGAAAACAAGAACCATGATTTCAAAATAAAACAGGAAACAACAAGACAAAAAACACAGAGTCCTAGGGATCATGACACTAATAACCATGTAAACACGTTTCTCTCTGGCTGGAATACATTTATTCTTTCTGCGCATGTTTGTCCCACATGGGGGAACATCAGGTGACTGAACGAGTTTCCTGGAGGAACAGAAACATGAACGCCTCGATGGTCGAAAGGCTCCAAACAACCAGTTCAACAAGAGTTTAAAAAGATGAACGAAGCCGTGAAAAAAAAAACAACCTTTTCTTCTTCTTTTTCTGTTATATTTCCGGCAGATCAGACGCTTCACAGCGGGCGGAGCCACTGTGCACATGTCAAAAGAGTTAAATTCTGATTAAACGCATCTTATCGATCACTTTATTTAGCGTCCATGTAAACAGTTCAGTTGGAATCTCTGATCAATGATTTCAGTCGGGTTGAAGAAATATTGTCCGTGTAACCGCAGCTAACGAGGTGACGTCATTCAAAGAGCTCATACATGATGGAGATACGAGCTTTCTGTAGGTTTCATGTGTTCATGTGAGGAAGGTTACAGCCTCCTCATCGCTCCACACACCTGATGTTCTCAGCTCTTCACCGGAGGCTCGAGGAGCGTGGACGAGGTTTTCAAAGGTCGTGGGTTCGAGTCCCACCAGAGTTAAATTTTTACACGCTCATACCTGACAAACACACACAGGCCATGCTGCAGTCTGCTGCCCTGTGATCATCCACACACACACACACACACGTTACCTGCTGCTGTGTAATCGGGCCAGATGTGATTAGAAGCCGCGGGCCAAACGTTTAACCAGTCTGATCCTCTCAGCCAATCAGCTCACAGTTCACCTGCAGGCTGCCGGGGCAACCGCCCTGTCATTACTCTCAGTCTCAGTGGTAACCATGGTAACTGGGTAGCTGTCTGGTTTACAAGGTGATGGACTGGAGACACACACACACGACATGTAACAAACAAATAAAGACAGAATGTCAGGAGGCTACTTATATCTTTTAGACTTAGAGGACAGAGGACATGTCTTACTCGCAGCCTCTGTGTGTATTATTATTCCCTACTTTTTTGTCCACATTGCAGTGCATTGTGGGAATCTCCTGAGTGAGGTCTGCACCCCAGTGGACTCTGTAGAAAGTCTGCAGAAAGTCTGCTTGAGCCCTGCAGACTTGATGAATCCAAATCTGACACAAGAAGAACAAAAGACTGGAACAAAAGTGTGATGAGATGTTACAATATTCATCCAAATAATACTGAAGATAGAAGAAAAAAAGATGCATTTTAAAACAGTGACATGTTGTCTGTGAAGTTCAATGTCTGTCCAATCAGGGGCTGCTGTCTGTCTGCACATCATTTACAGATGTATAGCAGTGTTAGGCTCCAGCCACATTACTACTTTTTTGTTTTAAAAACGACGAAAACGATCTCCGTCCACACAAGCGTTTTATCACCGTTTCAGAATAATCTCCGTCCATACTACACGCCTGAAAACATATCACATGACCATTCCCGTGCACTGGGCGTGCACGTGCCGGTGTAAACAGGAAGCAGATTGTCTGCTCTGTGGTTGGTCGCTTAGTTAGTTTCAGGAAATACTACGAACGAAGAACAGCGATGGAGAAAAGTCAGAGCAGAGATTTCTCTGCTTGGACCGACGACCAGGTGGAACTGTTACTGACAGGAAGTGTTGTGATTCATTCTCCATGTTGAATTCACCGCTGGTCACATGATAGGGGCGTGATGAATCAGGGAAGGACACGTCGTGGCTGATAAGACCCTATCAGGAAGTGAACGTGGGTTCACGTGCGTCATCGTTTTAAAACGTCTCCGTTTCCGCCCGTCCTCACTAAAACACAATCCAGAGTTTTAAAACTAAAAACGGGGTCAGCAGCGTTTTAAAGGTCTCTGTTTTAGGGGTTATAAGACGCTGGAGTAGTGTGGATGCTAGGTGTAAACGTAGCATAAGTTATGAGTTTTAAAACAAAAACGTAGTAGTGTGGATGGAGCCTGAGGGTGCCACAGACACCAATATACAATGCTCTAAATAAAATCTGCAGGTCAGAGGTCCTGCTCAGGCCCAGGCTGATATTATAGCACTAATATTAACTGTGATAGGATGAATATTCAGACCGGCTACCTTCCTAAGAACAAAAATAAGAAAAGAGGAATAACAGGAAAGACGTTTGGATACTGATGAAAAACTAGACAAAGTTGATCCATGAACTAATACTATCAAGAAAGGCCTTCGAGGCGGCCTTGCCACGACAAGCCATATCAGGTGGCAGGGAGAAGGACCCAAAATGCAGACAGGTAGACAGGAACAGTCCAAGGATTTATTTAGGGAAAACCAAACTCACACAAACTCAGGGACAGACACGCAGGGAATCCACAGAAGCGACACACGAGGAGAACGTCCAACACATCACACACAGTAACATCAGTAATCAAAATCCAAAATGCAAGGAAACATGCAGACATGGAAACGCAGACAATGATGCCACCGAGAACAAAGGGAGAGGACCGGTATATATAGGGGAGGAGACAATGAGGGAAACAGACACAGGTAAGTAACAAGACACAGGTGCAATCAATCAAAAAAGGCGGGAAAAGAACAAAGACAGGAAATAAACAGCACACAAAGAAACAAGAACAGTAATTTCAAAGTAAAACAGGAAACACAAAACCAAAAAACACACAAGTCCACACTAGGGTCCTTGGGATCATGACAAATACTTTTTATTTCATAGCTGCTGGTGCAGTTGCTCCTGTTTCTGCTGGCAGTTTGCTCGGGTGTCATGCAGTGATGTTAATATTTCAATAATGCTGGTTTGGTGTGATGCAGCTGGGCTATGTTGTACAGGCTTCACCGGTGGTTTCTCTCTGCTCGTCTCCTCCGAGACACATTTAAGGGACTGGAGCGTCCTCGATGATGGAGGACCTCCATCAGTTTCCGGGTTGGACCGGGCCGGAGGACGGAGGAGCGAGGACATGAGGAAGCAAAGTTAGCAGGATGGAAAGCACACACTGATTCAGCCAAGGAGTCGTTCAAGATCCTCAGCAGTTTGTCTTGCAGGTTCAGGTCCATAAAGTCCAGCTCCAGCTGGACTCAAATCCACAACCTCTGAATCACCTCTCCTGTGCCTGTCCAGTCCGACACACTGTCCACTGTGCCACAGAGACACATGCTCGTTCATAGAGTGGATCATCTGTCAGATCTTCACTTTGCTGCTCTCACTAAAGAAAAGTCCATTTCTTATGACTTTATAATCTTCTGGTCGCAGTTTTAGTTTTATTATAACGCTGTTCTCAGCGCTGTCGTCGCATGTGATTGGCTGAAAGGAGGCGGAGGCTGATGACAACTTCACTGTCATGAAAAGTGACATTATGAAATAAAATGTGACTTTAAAGTGTCAAATAAAAAAGAAATATAACATGAAAAACATATAAGTTTTGATAATTTCCTATTTTTCTAACAGGGTTTTGGTTCATTTGTGTTTTTTACACATTTTATTCACACGATTATTTATTTCATGATGTCAAAAATGCTTAAAAAATGCCGGGGGTGTGGAGCGCCTTTCAGTTTCCCACACAGCGAGAACAATGACCGTGTGTGTGTGTGTGTGTGTGTGCGTGCATGTGTGTGTGTGTGTGCGTGTGTGTGCGTGTGTGTGCGTGCGCTCTTCATTGTGTTGAATCACTTGTGGTTACAGATGACTGGCACTGCTGCAGGGGTCAGACTGTGTGTGTGTGTGATCTCACACACACACGATGATCATAAAGAGTCTGCTTGACTTTCTTAGACAGTCCAACACACACACACACACCTCATGCTTTGGAGTGAGTAGAGATGACTCAACAAAAACTACCTAATCCATGGAGCCATTTTTCCTCGTCTCACTCACACACACACACACACACACACACACACACACGCAGCAGTTAACATGCCTGTGTTATAAGAGCATTGCCAGGAAGCTGAAGTTGTGCTAACACGTCTGTTAGGAATGTCAGCTCAACACACACCAACACATCATGTAAACTCCATGTGTGTTAGTGTGTTATTGATCCTTTATCAGTGTGTGATCAGTAGTTAGTGAGGGGAGGGGATGGTGGTCTGTTTGTCAGTAATGTACAGTAAATAATTTCTGCTGAAGTCAGGGACCGTCGTAAAAGTGTAAGCAACATGGTGAAGAGAGCTCTTCATCAGATTTTTGTCAATAACTTTCTCATTTTTTTTAAATAAACACTTCATCTTTATTTCCATCTCCTTCCCAGAGCAACCTTTTATTTAAAGGTGCGGTTCAAATGCAAACCATGCTTTATTATTGCTTGCTTTATGCTTTATATATGCTTTTGTATGGTTGAAACATCATGTTATTTGGATAGTTTGCGAGCAGCTGCTGTTATGGAGGACACAGGGGTAACATGAGATAAGGAAGATTTATTGTAGAGAAACGGGGAAATGAAGGTGGAGAGACGAGGAGAAGTTAGCTGGCAGAAACAGAGGAGTTATCTTCGGGGTTAGCAGGCAGGTATGAGATGATCCACTATGGCACACGAGAAAAGACAAGGAACATCAGCAAGAAATCACCACGAGGAACAGTACTCAGAAATACTCTGCACTAGAGACACGAGCTCTGATTACCACTGAAGCTGCCAGGGTTGAAATACTGCCAGGTTGATGAGCAGATGGACAGCAGGTGTGCAGGTTCAGCAGGGCTCCAGGAGCCAGGAGAGTCAGACAGAGGTGAAGCAAATGAAGAAAATGAAGCAGACTAGGTCAGAGCCTCTGGTGTAGTCCCTGACCAATCCCAGTATAAATCAGAAAACAGATATATTTGTGATATAAACAGGTGCACGTACAGACGTTTAAATGTTGTTATTGACCCTGATAAAGGCCTCAGGCTGAAACATGTCAGTAAGGTTCTTATTGTAATAAAGTTGTTCATATCACATGTGTTGTTTTAACACTTAAAGGAAGCAGAAAGCAACACGTTTCTCAGTCACACAGAT
Organism: Macquaria ambigua; assembly: GCA_008360985.2. NCBI lineage: Eukaryota > Metazoa > Chordata > Actinopteri > Centrarchiformes > Percichthyidae > Macquaria > Macquaria ambigua. The sequence continues at coordinate 2,122 of VMKM01004419.1, read as the reverse complement.
CAGAGCCACTTCCTGTTGTCTTCCTGGTCATCGACACGTCAGAGTGAAGGTCAGAGGTCAGGGGTGGACGCCCTGTGTGCCGTGGAAAAAGAGAGACATGACGGAGGAAAGACAGGGAGGGAAGAGAAAGAGGCAGGAGACTTTCAAAAAATCTGCTGCAGGAAGAATGTTGAAAGGCAAACTTCTTAGTGACTTTTAAGGTGTGAAAAAAACAACGTCAGGTGGGTGAAAAGCAACAAAATCACTCTGACAAAGAAAATCTTTTCCATTAAAGTCAACACAGGAAGCTGAGGAAGAAATCCTGCACCATCTGTGATTTTACTTGGTTTGAATTGACTGTAATGGTCAAAACTTTGGTTAGAGTGAATTCTGTCTTCCTTTAACTAAATCTGTTTTTAAGACGCTGAGTGGTTGAAGTGACCGGGTTCCTGGAGTTGGTGGTTCCACGGTTCTGGATCAGGGCTAGCTGCTAGTCGGCTGCTAACAACCCATGCGCCATCTTTTCTCCACGATAATCAACACATACATACTTGCAAGTTGCATTCTCGTCCATGCAGGAGCGGCCGTTGCTCTGAAAGGTTGCTCGACTTGCATGAGACCAGAGTAGCTTCCTGCTGTTACAGTAAGAGGATGAGCTGGGATCTGCACATGTGCATGAATAAATAATGTGGCTTCACATTGAACCTGAACGCCGGTCGATCAGTTTGTCAGTTTGTCTGGTCTGATCGTTTCTGTTTTTATCTCGACATTTTACAAATAAAATCCTCGGCTGTCCTCATGGAGCATCGGCCGATGCCACGATGTGAACCCAAGGACCTTACACCACACACACACACACACACACACACACACACACACACACACACACACACACACACACACACACAGTGTAATTACAGTCTGAAATTTGTGCTGGTTCACAGCTGATTGGTGTTAAACAGACCAACATGGCTGCCAGAAACCACACTGCTACACAACACTCCTCCTCCTCTCTTCTTTCCTCCCAACTCGACTCCTTCTCTCTCTTCTCTCCTGTTTTTCCTCCTTCGTTTCAGGTTTTATTTTCCCTTTCTCCTCTCTGTGTCTCTTTTCCAAGCTTCTCTGCATCCACTTCATTTTCTGTATTCACTCTTTACACCTCTTTTCTTCCTTTTCTCCTTTAAACTTACATTCCTTATTTAGTTTTGCTGTTAACCAAAAACATTTTGTGTGTGCGTGCTTTTGTGTCTAATTACAACCTCCTCTGTGCTGTGTACCTCATCAAGCCCCACCGACCGTCTCTTTCTGTAACAGAGAAAGTCTCTGGTTTATGGTGTGAAAGCAAAGCGGACCAACAACAGGTTTTGTGATTTTAGTATGAATTCAAAATCTAAACTGCAACTAAGTCCTGCTGCTGATGGTGAACTGTTCAGGAAACAATCTCCTGAGGCTGCAAACTGGCCTTAAACTGCACCATTTCATGCCTTTCTGCATGGCCACAATGTACCGCTGCTGTACAGTTTGGTCAGCCTGTGCTCACACTGACTGTTCGCTGTGCTTCTCTTCTACTCGGTGTATTTGAGCAGCTTCTTAATAAAACATGAGCCAAACGTAGCTACAACACAGCTCAGGAGGGAGGCTAGCTGTTTCCCCCTGCTTCCAGCCTTTCTGCTAAGCTAGGCTAACGATATCCTGACTCCAAAATGACACAGACATGAGATTACACTTTTGTCGTCTCTCTCAGGAAGAAAGCAAACAAGTTTAATTCCTCAAATGTTAAACCGATGTCTGAAAATCAGTGTTCAGCTGTGTTGCACCGCCGACCACACCCAGATTTTTTCGTGGTGTCGAGGCTCGCTCGTACGGTCGAGGTCCAGAGACCACAACGCAACAAACATCTAGGTCACACTCACACACACACACACACACACACACACACACACACACATACCACAGCTGTAAGTGCTTCTTGGCAAAGATACGGAGAGATTAGGACAAAATGGCTCAGCCAAACCCACACACTCTCTCTCTCTCTCTCTCTCTCTCACACACTCTCTCTCTCTCTCTCTCACACACTCTCTCTCTCTCTCTCTCTCTCTCACACACTCTCTCTCTCTCTCTCTCACACACTCTCTCTCTCTCA